>JALBZB010000863.1:0-16651 GCA_038050625.1 Pythium sp. MPC-2022a | reverse complement strand
CGCCAACATGCATGTGGTTGCTTGCATCTCAAGTACTGGACTAGAGTACTGGCAGTGTCGTCTTGGGAGCTTCAAGATGCCAGAATGTAAGGAGTTTTTGCGCCGCCTTCTTCGTCATGTGAGCCAGCAGCATCCGTTGAGCAACGCCGTGTTCGTCTTAGTCAACGCGCCAGTGCATTCTCAAGCCGAAGCAGTGTTTGAGGGAGATGAGTTCCAGGACGCACACCTCCTTCGCCTCGCCCCCTATTTCTCCATGCTCAATCCAATCAAATCGTATTTTCAATGTTCAAGTCCCTCAACAAAGCGTTCTTGTCTGCTCGCAGAAGAGCAATTCTCTGCACACCGCCCAACATGACGATCAAGGATCATTGACTCGTTTTCTGATCAATGCTGCCGAAGTTCTCATGAACGAAGTCGTCACTGAGCGGTTGTGTGCCAATTGTGAGTCTCATACTCTATCGTTTGTCCATGACGTCATTCGTCTTGTTGATATGCCGGTTGGTAGATAGAGAATATAATTTCCAATATCCAATTGTTGCGTAAATGTCAGAGAGGTATTATTCAGCTCGGGAATTATTTTAGACAGGTTTCTGAGGCGGAATTATGCATTTCTGAGACGAAGCTTTGGCTTTCTGGGACGGAATGTAAAAAGGTGTACGTCTCCTGCTGCATGTAGCGCTTGTCTTCGTTCGGCACGACAGAGAGGTGAGCAGAATTCACCAGAACCTGAGTCTAGCAACAGCAGCTACTTCAAAGTACAACTCAGCAGTTGATACAACGCAGTGGCCTACGATAGTCGTACGCCACTCATGACCACACCACCAGGTATGATGCAGCCAGCCATAGAGTATGCACGACTCGTAAGATGGAGGCGAACGATTCATTTCGTGCATCTTTAGACCAGAAACATTGCTTTCTGCGTGGGTGACAAAGCAAACACAATGCCCACAATCAGTCACTGAAATCCTCGCCTTGCAATGCACTGAGCAAGTTGACATCAGATTTGCAGCAAGAGCCGAAATGAAATCAGTACCAGCTTCAGAAAAAAAACAAGGGTTTACAGTAACAGCAATGTCAATACGAAGTGATGGTACACTCAACAATCTTAGTGTACTGATTCACTGTACTACTGCATAACAACAACTGTAACTACTTCAACAACAATATATGCACGAAACACTCCCATAAACGCACTATATTGTCACACTTCATGCGTGGACGCGTGCGGCATCGGGTGTTGGCTCGGGGACGCTGGTCGGAAGCCCTCGCCTTCTTCCACAATGGTGTGTGATAGCTCGTCAGTGAGGGCCGGCTCAATCTTGAGCCCCAGGTTCTCCTGCTCGCTGCCGATGAGCCTCTCCCGGTACGAGTTCCAGCCTTCGAGGGTCAGCATCGGAGCCGGCCGAGCAGCTTGAGTGCGCTGCAATCGCAGAGCTCGGCGTCTCGCTTGTAGATTGAGCTCATGCTCCCCTAATAAAACCACCCACAGCCATGCAATTAGCCTTCAGTCCTTCTTGAAGTCGATACAAACACAAAGCAAAACATAGCGTACTCTGATGGTAGTACGTGACGCCTCGTCGGATCAAGAACACCAATATCATAGCCGCTCCCACGAGCGCGATGCTGTTCATGATCGTGTTCATACTCGCTGCTGATACACCCGAATCGGTATACCCTCCGCTGCTGCTGCCTGACGCGGAGCACGATTCGCCTCCAGTGTCGTATACGGCGGAGAGCGTGACGCTGCTCGTGGCTCGGAGCACGCAATACGCCGTGCAGATGCAGCCGCTCTCGCCAACACACGTCAAATTGACAGCCGACTGCAGCATACCATTCTGGAAACTATCGATCCACTGCGTGCGGCAGCTCGCACACGTCGCGTCACTGGACTCGCAGTACGTCTCATTGGAAGACCAAAGGTACTGATTCGTGTGACGGACAGTGGTGCAGTTGGTCGGCGATGTGCACAACGCGAGCGACGAGTTGAAGAACGACTGCAGCGTCGCGGCTCGTGAGGCGCTCATGCAGAGCCCCAGGGGTGTGACCACACACTACATATTGACATAATCAACAAAGTGCAGGAGCATCACAAGAGCTAATTGAGCAATATGTCACTAAATCTCACTACTCTACTAGGCCATAGACGTACCGGCTCTCCGCTCTGAAGTTTCGTATTAAGACACTCGTAGCATGTGCGCGGGTAGCCGCTCGCGCGGCATCCACAGGTGTCACCAGAGCTGGCGGAGACGCTCTTGTTAGCTCTTGAGGCGGCTGAAGAGCTACGGTCTCTAGGGAGAGCGGGTGTGGAGAACCCGACCGCATCACCCGCTTCCTCTGAGCCACTGGCGTTGCTGCTGCTGCTGCTGCTGCTGCTACTGGACGCCGCAGACGCCATTGCGCGTCGCTGCTTTTCGGCTCTAGTGAGATGAATTGAAAATGGGAATTCGGAGGAAACCACCTTTTCTTCAGTGGCGACCTTGGCGTCCCTGCTCAGATCGGTGGGTACTATAAAATGGAGTTCCCGATCAAGTTAGTATTGAAAGTTCCTAATGGGAGTGAGTGAGATAACCAGGCAGAAGACACAACTTTAACGAGGCGCATCATTGTGTGCCAGAAAATTATTTTTACTGTTTATTAAATGGCTGCCTTTATATAAATGTTTAACTACTTTAGAATATTGATGAACCTCTTTATAGTAGTTGTATGCAATATTAAAGGCATGGGCTAGTTTTTTGCAAGACGAGTGAGCTTGCACTCAGGATATTTGCGCATCTCTCATCGCACGGATTACTGTGGGCAAGCACACAAGCCTTATGTTACTATTACTCCCAGGTTTCCTCGACTACAGACTACTGGCTCACGAAGTTTCTGCTACATTGTATTTGCTGCTACGTCCAGTGCTGCCAGGACAAGTGGCTCGGGGACGCAGGCCGAAAGCCCGCCCCTGCTTCCACGAAAACCTGCACGACAGGTTCTTCCGTGAGATGTGACTCTAATGCACCAACTCCAAACCTGGCGTGCTCATTCGCCGCGAGCTGCTCTCGGTATCGGTTCCAGCCTTCGAGCGTCAACATCGGCCCAAATCGGCTGATTGTGTGGAACTGCGTGTTGAGAGCCCGGTACTGTTCTTCCATCCGACGGTCATGACGCTCTGTTTAAATGAAGTACACATCAAGCCAAATAATGATTCATAACATGTGCTCCTGATGGTTTGATACCAGCCAGGCCTGAACTGGCAAATGCAAGGCACTTACTTTGATGGAAGCGCGATACCCCCCAACGCACGACGACAATAATCACCACAAAGCCGATCCCGAGGCCGAGCACATGCTGTACCATCAATGTTGTGGAATTTGTTGAGTTCCTGGTGCTGGTATTCGGGTCTACGACACTGCGACTGTCGCCCAAAGTGCACTTCTCTCCAAAATCGTAGAAGCTGCCCATTGTGATCTCCGAAGAGACGCGAATCTCGCAATACGCTGTACAGATGCAGCCGCCTTCGCCAACACACGAGAAGCTGGCTGTGGAGTAGAAGTGGTCGCTCTGGAACCCTCTGATCCAATTCGCTCGACAGTTCGAACACGTGACGTCACTTGCCGTGCAGTACGTAGCATTTGTCGACCAGAATTTCTTGTTCACATGCGGGTACGTGACACTGTAGTTCCCCGCACTGTGCTCGATGGTCGAGAAGTTGAAGAACTGCTCGAGATTGGCGATCTCCGAGGCATTCATGCACTGTCCAAAGGGCGTGACGGCACACTGCACAATACAGCAGTACAATAATACGAGGAGACATGTGTTGGGTCAGTTTGATTGCGCTCACCCGCCAGGCGAATCATCCCTAAAGAAGCTGCAAGATGCACCGACCGGTTCACCGCTCGCGAGGATCACGCTGAGGCACTCACTGCAAGTGCGTGAATTACCACTTGTCCAATTGCATCCACACGTATCGTATCTACTCTTTGACCAGGTATTGCTTGGTTTTGGTGTGACTGCTAATATGGTGGTGGAGGTGCTGCTAGGCGCTGGGGTAGCGACCACGACCGAGTCGCTCCTGCTACCGCCGCTGCTGCTGGTGGTCGTGGTGGTCGTAGTGGTTGATCCGACGGGTGTGGCCATTATGCTGCTGCTGTTGCCTGCCTACTGCTCTCAGATCTTCAAAGTGGCTTGGAACGCAGAAATGACGACTTCCTTTGAGCTTTTTCTGTGACGAGTGCTTCGAATTTCGTCCCCACACAGTTTTCTGTTTAGCAAACTGTGTGGGGCGAAATTCGTTTGGGAAAAGGGAGATCATAAGAAGGTATCTACTCCCACCTAAGTTGAGTGCGGGACTTGGGCAGAATTAAAATACTTGTGAATATACTTCAACGAGGGGTGTCACCTCTTTGTGTCCCTTTACCTCTCTATTATTGTACTTCTTGTGAGTTTTCATGACAGACGTCGTTGTTCAACTTCATGTTTTGTGTCGGAAATGGATTTACGAGGCAGGCAGCCCGTGGGCTATCAAAGCACATCATACGCACAGAGCCTGTGTGGTGATTGATCAAGTTATCAACGATAACCCATGGACTGCCTAACGAAGCCAGTTGACTGTCATCTCGTGGCTGGGGCAGGGTGGTGGGAGCAAACCACCCGCAACTCCCAGCGTCATAAGTGAGACGGAATTGCGCATGTGTGCAAATGGTTGTAAATATAATGCCCCACGAGTGACGAATGTCAGGTGCCAGCAATCGGAAAGAAAGCCCTGTGCTCAAAATCAAAGTAAACTGAACAACGACGAACGAGCCACAGGAAGAGACCAAGCACTTGAGACTTCAGCGCTCAGGTTGTCGAGAGATAAGCCAGCGTAACATTATTATTTGCTTTGCCACATAAATAATATCGCACATGAAATTTTGCAAGAATACGACTTCAACATCATGGAGATTTGATAGCAAAGCATTTATTTACTTTTATAACAGACATTTGATGCCTCAGCTGCCAAACCCAAACGTAATTTAGCCCCAATAACCAGCCAAAACTATCTGCAAGTACGGATATGCATTACAAGAAGCAAATTGTATGTCCATTTTCCATTTTGCGTTTCGGTTGGTATTCCTAGAAAACTTCTTCCTTTCGACCAAGCTTGTTCGACTTTGGTCAAGCCCGCATTCGCTGTTAGTCACTCTCGAATACTCGCTCGACAAAGCACTCCGAGGAACAGTTGAATATTGCTCTCGAGATGCCTTCACGCGCGACCTCAAACGCGACAGTGAAAGGCGGTTCCTGCAGCATCTACGGCGCACCGGCCGCCTCAACCGCTCGCTCGTGCTTCGACTGCCTCACCTTCGTGGTCGCCAGAAAGCCTCAGGTATATTCACACTCAGTTGAATAGGGCGTCTTATACGTTAAGCTCTTCTATAAGTACAGATCTCTGGCTAACACCGAGTGAGTATTTTTCCCCCCAGGGCTACATGGTCAATGAGTAAGGGCTCTGCGTGTCAATGGCAAGCTACAACCTAGCGCTCGACTTTCGGCACTTGAACAATGATTCAATGATCTCCTCGGCCAGTTAGTTCCAGTTCCCAGCGGTGAACGCGACCTACTGCGACGTGAACATGATGTCGTCCTGGTGCACAAAGTGCCTGGCGCTGAACAGCTACGATGACTTCTGCAACTTTAGCACGTGTCTGCATCGGCTAGTGCGAATTCGAGCCACCGGTCACGACGGCCCCACCTGCCCAGTGTGGTGAAGAGGAGTTGTACACGCTCTCAAGCAAGTTCATTAGTGGCGTGCTCATTGGCTTTACGGCGCTGTCCATACTTGTCTGTTACTGTTGCCGCTGCTGGTTGGCCACTGGTGCGAGACGCTTAACGAGTACGGTGGCTCAATCTGCTACAGGTACTGACCAATGCGCTGCCAGTCCCAATATGAGAATTCTAGCATTGCTATGGATACTGAGTTAGGTATGATGTTGGTCTGTTTGATCGTGTAGGGCAAAATGGGCAGCAGCAACTGATGTCTCTCCAGCAACTGGAGCAGCTGAGAGATATACTTCTCTATGCTCCGCCCACGACCGAAGCAAGACAGGTCGTCAGCGATGACGAAGGTCACACGGCAGTGTCTGGCGTCAAGTAATACGTGTTACCAGAGCCACCTACCCAAGGACAACAACAACGCAACTACTACGATAGTGTTGGACGTGGTGAGCAGCATCCGAATAAAACTGATTGAGGAGATCCATCGACCTCAGACACGGACAATCATCGACCCCCAGGTGCAGTTGCGTATTGAGGCGCCAACAGCAGAGTCAGTATGTTTTCGAACAGGAAGATTTATTGAGGAGCTACAGGTCAATTCTAGTTAAGCTCCTTGGTATTCCATCAAGTGACTAGTACTGGCAACAACATGTAAAGAGTGGTGATGATATGTCGAGAGGTCAACTTCATCAATAGACCATTCGATAGTTAGCCAACTCTCTATCCATGAGATCGACATCTAGGTGCACACACTTTTAGTTCAGAGTAGTGTGAGATTTCAAATGACAAAGTCAGGACTGCCTCCTAACTAAGTCGAAAATCTCTTTGATGTGCATCACTAAGCTGTTTTGATCGTGAAATGTGTGTGCGTACATCAGATCGAATGGACAGTAACTACACATCTTGCGAACCTTGGTTCAAGGAAGCTAACGGTATAAAGGTTCGCCATGCTGATACCGAAGTTACACCACGACATCGGCCAAATATGCTCGAGTTTGTCTCCTTCATAAGTAGACGAGCAAGCTCCACAGTGTATAATGCACAAAACCTCGCTTTCTCTTTCGAATAAATACAATTGTTGCCCAACAGCCAGAGTCTTCTAAGTAAGCAAGCTGCACAAGAAACAAAATAGAAACACAAGCCACAAAAATCCTTGCTCAGTCTTCCTGGGTGGACGAGCGCTGTCGCGCGTAGTGACTCGGAGACGACGGGCGGAAGCCCTCGCCGGCCTCCACGATCGCCCGCGAGGGTTCCTCAGTCTGCTCGAACTTGAGCCCCAAGTTCTCCTGCTCGCTCTCGATCAGTTGCTCCCGGTAGCCACTCCAGCCTTCGAGCGTCAGCATCGGGCCGTAGCGCGTACTCGGCTCGTTGCGTCGCTGTCTCTGGGCTTCACGCTGCGTTCGCATGCGGCGATTGTATCGTCCTAGATACATACAGATAGAGTACACAAATAATTAGAAAGTGAGATGTCATAGTTGAAAGTTGACTATCAAACATTGTAATATAAAAAGACGTACTCTGATGATGGTGGGCGACGCACCACCGCACGGTGAACACGACCGTCACAAACACACAGACGAGCACGATGATGTTGCGGATTAGGTTGATGCTGGCGGACTCAACCTTCGTGCTGGTGGCGCTTCCGGTTGAGCAGCTCGCTCCGTAGTTGTATGAGTCCGAGAGCGTGATCTCCCCCGAAGCCCGGATCTCGCAGTACGCTGTGCAGATACAACCGCCCTTGCCAACGCACGAGAAGTCGGTGGTCAAACGCAGGAGGTCATTGCGGTATCCATCGAGCCACTGCGCCTTGCAGCTCTTGCACTTGGCGTCGTTGTAGCAGTAGGTCGCGTTCGTGGACCAAAAGTACTCGCTACTGTGTGCAGGGACGCCGGCGTTTGAGGAAGCGGGGGTATCACCCACGGAGGTTCCCGTGGAGGAGTTGGCGAAGAACGCCTCCAGGGCGGCAGCCTGTGAGATGGTCATACACTGTCCAAACGAAGTGACCGCGCACTACAATAACATTACATGGTAGGGATACACGCTAATGAGACCTCCCATTTAGCTCAATCGTCTATTAGAACAGTCAAGAGCACACAAGGCATACCGCTTCGCCTGTCGACAGCTTCGTGTTGAGGCACTCGTAGCAGTTGCGCGCCATGCCGGTCGTGCGGCAGCCGCACGTGCCTTCAGTGGACGTGGCGTCGATGGCGCCGGCGCCCGTGGAGACAGTTACCACAGTGTTGCTGGGGGCGGGTGTGGTGAGCGCGGCCGTGTCCGACGTGGCGCTGCTGCTTCTTCTATCGCTCGATGCTGCGGCCGCCATCGCTTCCTCTACGCTCCTATTACGCTGTGCTGGGTGTGCTAAGGCAGGCGCTCACGCGCTTCTGAGGAGCGCGATCGTGAGACTGAGATGGTGAGCGAGAGCGTGAGCAGCGCGTGGTGATTATGGCGATAGAGGGACCGGGCTCTCCTTGGATGTGGAGAGCTCTTGGCGTTTGGCTTGTGCATTCCATTTGATTGAGCGTCAATCAGATGGGTGTTTAGAATGAGGAAAAATACAGTGGATATTGTGTTAACTATATGTTTCTCGCTCATGCATTGGATTATACAGGTATCGTAACTTGAACGAGTGAGTTCAAAGTTTTGAGCCTTCAAAACCCTCTCTAAGTCGATGATTGGGTGTCACTGTCATCAGAGAAAGGGCAGTCTGAAGTTGAAGATGCGTTATCAGAGGTGGTATGCTGCGGTTCAATCCCAATCCTGCTCGAGTTTCCAAACCCAAGCATCAGTTATTAGTGCACTGGATTGGTTCTTGAGCTGGAAGCGTGCAGTGAAGGCCCCAACTCGATGATCTCGCTCTGCATTCAAAGACCCAACGAAGTAATGAGAATTGCCATAAACGCACAACGAAGACAACCCCACAGAAATATTGCACGGAGCAAAACCTGAACGGGAGCCTTCCACATTTTTTACAGTACAATTTATGTTGACTAAAATAACCTTTTAAAGACCCGCATTACCTCTTTACAACAGCCTTCTTTCAATCTATGAGTAAACAGATAGTATTGTACATCTCACAATACCCGACGGTGTTTTCAACGCTTGACAGCACTGCCGTATCACCCCCCCCTCCGGAAATCTGGGGGAACGAGAGCCCTCGCTTAGCTCTTCGTCAGTTCACACCGGTACCTTTGGGAGAAATGCCGGATACGATGTAGCCCCCAACTCCTCGTGCTCGCGCTCAACTGCCTGCGCACGGTACGTTAGTCCAGCCCTCAAGCACCAGTACGCGGCCGAAGCGACCTCCCATAGTTGAGCTGCGTGTCCAAACTTGCTCATAGTGCAGCGGAACAAATACGTATTTCAACTTTTAACACCAAAGAAGGATGAAAATATGAACTGTTTTTCGTTCGGCATGAATTCAAAGAGGCGGTAAGGTACTTACGTTGAGCACAGTGTGAGTTACCAACGAGCTCTATTAGTGGGAATACGGAGCAGAGAGCGCTTGATATCACTAGAGTATTGGTGAACCCGTCGCGCTGCTACTCTGAGCATGTCCCCTCATATCTGAAAGACGCACTAGCTGGACACTGTACTGAGGTATGGAGCTCGCAATGGTCAGTACCCGAGTAGTTAGATCGAAGCACACTGTTTTGAACTTTCAACTTTACATGGCCCGACGCCCTGTGATGGTGGTGCGTAACACTGCAATTGATATCAGCAGTCGTATCGATGCTCAGTCTCAGGGATTTATCGAGCACTGCTACGAGGAGAGCAAGTCGCCTTCAGAAAAATAATCCAATGATTTTTCTTCAGTTCAGTAGATTTATAGAGTTTGCATCTTACAAGGAGAAGACGGAAAGCGAACAGGAGTGAAAATGCTCGTGGAGACCCGCTTGAGCCTTTTTAAATGACATTGATCTTGATCTTCAATGCTTGTTTGTATTGCTCAAGTGTGTGTATTGCGTTTGAAATTGACTTCCAAAATAGACACCTTCGCTTGTACTTCAAGTAACTTGAACCAGGAAGACCTCCTTTGGCTCAAGAATCGACTTCTACTCCTGTTTATGAAGACAGAGTATACTGGTACATTTCAGTAAACGTTATTTCAAGAACAGTTTACGCTCCGGGGGTTGTTGAAACTTTAATGATGCGGTAGTCTTGTTTTTTAGGTCGCTATTGTTGGCTATTTCCTCTTTAATCTATCTAAGAAAGTCTGAGCCCTATTAGTCTGGTGGCAACATGCCCGCAGACTTAGCTCCAGAATAAGTTCCTGGTGGCTTGTGCTCAGAAAATGTTATTGTTAGAGCAAGTGATGATGTACCACTACGGTAGCCCCACAGCGCAGGTCTACACGCAGTTTCTCAGCTCTCTTGGGTCGAAAACGACCTCGCCAACTCAGTTGGAGACCCTGGGCGGGAGCCCTCACCTTCCTGCGCAAGGGTTTGTGTTGGCGCTTCTGACCGAATGAGGTTATCAGCCTTAAGCCCCGAGTTCTCCTGTTCGCGGATAATCAGCTGCTCTCGGTAGTCATTCCACCCTTCGAGAGTTAGCAGCCCACCAAAAATTTCGATGCACTGATCTCTTAATGCTTGGTGCTGCTCTCACATTCGGTGATCGTGTCGTCCTGTGCAAACACCCAGCATACATGATGGATTGGTTATCAAACGCGGGTTGGTGAATCATTTCGAAAAGTAGGTATAGTTAGCACCGCGTACTCTGATGGAACTGCGTCACACCACGTCGCGCGATCTGTATGATCACAAATCCTCCAATGAAACCCCTCACATTTATCTGAACCCACTGAAGGTCCTGTGAGTTATCTTGCGTCACCGCTGCTGCTGTTTGCGTAGTACATTTCCTGTCCGCTATAGCATGACATTGAAATCGTGATGCTGCCGGTGGCTCGGAGCTCACAGTGGGCTGTGCAGATGCAATCGCCGTCGCCAACACACAAGAAATGGGTCCGTAGAGAATCGTTTTGGAACGCAGCGAACCAACTGACTCGGCAAGTTGTGCATATGACGTCATTTCTCAGGCAGTAGGTCGTGCTCACATACCAGAAGATCTTGTTGTATTGTTGGATCTCGCTATCGCTCATCCGTGGATGTGAAATCGAATTTACACCCACGGACTCCCCAGTGGGGTTGATTACGCACTACAAAGATGAAACATGCAAGAGCAAACGCATTAGAAGTGGTGATGGTGTCGGAGGTTCACCCCAGGCTCCAGCTATTAAGAAGCCGACGCACCATTCCTCCGGAGTATAGCTTGGTGTTGAGGCAGTCATAACAGTTGCGCGGATCGCCAGAGGACCAACATGCACACGTACCATTGTTACTGGTGGAAACATCGCTGCTGGTGCTCGCTAGTATACCTTGTGAGTTGCTGCTGCTTGTGCGGCTGCTGATTGTTGGGAAGCTCGCTGCGGCGCTGGAGTATGATGAAGAGCTAAAATTCAACACTATCGCTCTGCCTCCACTACTATCATAACGTGCTCTCCACAGCATGTGTTGCTTTGAAGGAGTCGTGCGAAATGACCACGTCCACTACTGACTAGGATATGGATGAGACCCCCTACCAAACTAGGACGGGTTGTAATTGCGAGCGTTATAGAATTTAGAAGCAGGTAAAAGTGAGTCTGAGCCCAAACCATTCACAAATCCTACGGTCCTGCTCAACAATCAATTTACTGGCAAGGTGCACCATAACGTTGCTACTAAACTTGTACGTTCACAATAAAATCTCAGAGCCGACAAGGGGTACACACTCTCTTTTACCTCTCTTGGATGGGTTGCTGCCTCGTTAGTTGACTCGGAGACGTTGGACGGAAACCCTCGCCTTCTTCCACAACAACCTGAGTAGGCTCTTCCGTTAGAAGTGAATTCTCACTCTTGAGCCCCAAGCTCTCCTGTTCGCGATCGATCAGTTGCGCTCGGTAGCCATTCCAGCCCTCAAGCGTCAGCATGATGCCAAACCCTCCCATCTGGTTGCGCTGCTCTCTCAGTGCTCGACGTCGTTCTCGCATGCGGCGATCGTATCGTCCTGTATTCAGACATCCACACCAGATGATCAGCTACTAAAACCTCAAACAAATGACAATACTGGTGCCTGAGGAGCCACGTACTCCGATGGAACCGCGCCACACACACCCGCATTGTGAGCGCAATTACCAATGCTCCAACCAATAGCGACGTGATTTTACAAGGCAGCCAGCGATCCGAGTTGGAGTTATTCGAACTCGCGGAATAGAGCTGCGAGTTGTACGTGTCGGGGAGTGTGGTGCCGCTGCTCCTACGGAGCTCACAGTACGCTGTGCAGATACATCCGCTGTCTCCAACGCACGAAAAATTGGAGCGCAACGAGTTGTTGTGAAATTCATTGATCCACCTGGCTCGACAACTGGTGCACATGGTGTCGTTGACTTGGCAGTAGGTCGCGTTTGACGACCAAAAGAACTCGTTGCCGTGCGGGATCGCGCTGTAGTTCGTCGTCGTGGCTATGGTGTACGTCGAGTTGTAGTACGGCTCAAGTGATCTGACGTCGCTGGCACTCTGACAATTGCCGAGCGGATCGATAGCGCACTGGTTGGGGTATACATATACGACACATTAACCAGTAAGATCTCATTGTCACGGAGACTACTAGACCACTCATTTCGGATTCAAGCACACAAACACACGCACCGTTTGCCCACTGTAGAGCTTCGTGTTGAGGCAGTCGAAACAGCTGCGCGTCGCACCGCTCTCCCAGCAGCCGCAGGTGTCGCCAGCACCGGAGACCACCCCACTTGCACCGGTTCGCGAGGATCCGGGAGGAGCGGTGGACGGGAGCGCAACGACGCCATCGCCACTCGTGTCCTGTGAACTGCTATTGCTGTTACTGCGGCTTGAGGCCATTGCGCCGTACTCTCAAGTTTGCAGACTCTCCTGTGTGCGAATGCAGAAGTCTTCCTATGGTGGACTGTGGTGATAGGTGATACCAAACGTACCCAGTATAAGAGGGAGACTGAATATTGTTGATACCCACTCTCGTTCAAGTATGTCAATTCAGCCGTTTCACTCCTCTTTATGTGTAATAGAGTTCCTATCGTAACTTAAACGAATCTGGTAGAAAGCCCTTGTATAGTATACCCCACAGTTCATTATGTTGCAAACGACACTACTGAGTCCTCGACGTGGGGGCACTTCGAGTACACAGCAGTCATCTTGCAGAGTTGAAAGCCCAAATCCATGGGCATTGGGGAGGGTAGTACAGTATCAACCGAGAACATGTTGTATCTAAGGTATTTCAGCTCTATTGGATGGCGAGCTGCCTCGCCAGCTGACTCGGAGATGCTGGGCGGAAGCCCTCGTCCTCCTGCACAATGACGTGTAGTGGCGGCGCCTCTGTGTGCAGACTGTTGTTGTTCTCGGAGTTGAGCCCCAGACTTCTCTGCTCGCGATCGATCAGTTGCGCTCGGTAGCCATTCCAACCCTCAAGCGTCAGCATGATCCCGAAGCCACCGGTTTCGTCGTTTCGCTCTCTCAGAGCTCGGCGTCGTGCTCGTAGGCGGCGCTCGTCGCGTTCTGTTGGATAGCCAATCAAGTAGATAAGTCGCTGGCGTTAGCGTACATTCATGAGATAAGCACAACGAAGAGGGATGGTGTCTTCTTGTGGTCACGTACTGTGGAAGAAGTAGTCCGCGCCATATCGCCATATCAGCAAGATCAGCACCACGCCGCCCATCAACACTGCGGTATCTTGGGGCAATTTGTCTGACGATGAAGACGACCTTGTCGGGCCGAATGCACACACCTTCTTTCCAACGTTGTACGTGTCGGGGAGTGTGGTGCCGCTGCTCCTACGGAGCTCACAGTACGCTGTGCAGATACATCCGCTGTCTCCAACGCACGAAAAATTGGAGCGCAACGAGTTGTTGTGAAATTCATTGATCCACCTGGCTCGACAACTGGTGCACATGGTGTCGTTGACTTGGCAGTAGGTCGCGTTTGACGACCAAAAGAACTCGTTGCCGTGCGGGATCGCGCTGTAGTTCGTCGTCGTGGCTATGGTGTACGTCGAGTTGTAGTACGGCTCAAGTGATCTGACGTCGCTGGCACTCTGACAATTGCCGAGCGGATCGATAGCGCACTGGTTGGGGTATACATATACGACACATTAACCAGTAAGATCTCATTGTCACGGAGACTACTAGACCACTCATTTCGGATTCAAGCACACAAACACACGCACCGTTTGCCCACTGTAGAGCTTCGTGTTGAGGCAGTCGAAACAGCTGCGCGTCACGCCACTAGCCCGACACTCGCAAGTGTTGCTGGTCGTGGTAGATCCTGGAGTGGTGCTGATGCTGGAGGTGGTAGTAGCGGCCAGGATCTCGTCACCTGCACTGCTGTTGCTGGCGCTGGTATCGCCGCGTGCTGTCATCGCTCTCCTCTTCTCTTTTGTGGGCGAACAAGTAAATGGGAAACGACTGCGGATCTCTTGGTTTTGCTTCTGGAGGTCGTTCGAAGATGATGCACATCAAGTGATACCCACTCTCGTTTACGTATATTTTATGACCGCCTTCTGGCTTGTTCGTTTGAGACATCAACAAGGTACATAAATTTAAAAAAAAGTCCCATTTTAATTGCCTCTTTATTTTAATATGAAGTAAATTCCTATTTTTAACAAGCAGTCTCTGAGTCAACCAGACCGAATTTTGGGTGTCTCTCCAAAAAAAATCCGGATCGTGCTGTGGAACACAAAACTCAACGCCATCATATCCACTATTATTTCAAAACTATTTTGCTACCACTAGAATTTCAATAAGACTCGTAATGACCGAACAATGAGTCATCAAAGTCGACACCTCATGCAGATTCATACTCTGTAATTGGCACATGTGCATCATTTTTTGTCATAAGAAATGTCCAGAAATGTACTTTCTGCAAAAACAGGTTAATGGTAAAATTATTAGCCAATAAAACAGTTCCGCATTCAAAATATTGACCAATAATATTGCGATAACATTGCACTACCTCAACAAAAACACTGGTTCACTAACAGACATGCCTAGGATGACCACGCACACGCGCTGCAATCAGCGATGAACACGCCACCAGCACTGCCGCTCACCGCAGTGATCCGTCAGAAACGCTCACGCTGCCAGCCCAACTGTGTCGGCAACTACTGTTGAATCGGATCACACCGTCGACACAAACTGTCACCAGCACAAACCCGCCAGCGCCGCCAGTGCTCGAGCCGCCGCTCAGCGATATCACGCCAGCAGCTGAACTCACGCTCGACCCGCTGCTCACTTGGACCGCACCACTAGCACCGTCCGTCGCAATGCCAGACACCACGTGCACAACCCCCGATGCAGCCGCGCCGGACGCGCTGCCGCTGCTGCTCACCGACACGCCGTGGCTCATGCTGTTGCCAACACCACGTGCGACCGAAATCGAGTAGCCTGATGCAGCTACACTGCTCGACCCACTGAACAACGACACACTGTCAACTGTTGTCGATCCACCTGCGTTGTCGGTTTTGAGTACGATTGCTCCAAAGCTGAACCTTTTCCGGGGGTTGAAGTGAAGAAGCTCACATTCCCACTCGGTCTTCTCTCAGCTTGGCACGTATCAGTCATAGAAGTTATGTGGTCATGATACAGATATTTTGATGGCCGTCAACGTTCGTCAGCGAGCTAATTGTCGACGCTCTTACTAGCGTGTTGGCTCCTCGACCTTGGAAGCCTTTGCTTTTACTATGGACTTGAAGTAGCTCACCTTGGTTTTGATTTGAGTATCTGTCAGTCGAGAATTGGGCACTTCGTCTCGAAATCGTGCTAGTGCAGCTCTTGGCTTGATAGCCGGATCTTCTTCAACAAATCTACTGAGAGCGGCTTGACAACCATCTGTACCAGAAGGCACATCAAATGCGGTCGACTCTCCCCCTTCGAGTAACCTTTGCGACGCTTGGATTTTTAGCTTTGTGATCTCCTGTCGGATCTCGTTCTCTGTCGGTAAGTCATACCGCTCCGGGTAATTGATGCGTAGCATCTCCAACATTCTTCCTGTACCCATTTTTCTCGCTGCTGAACGTTCGCCTTCCATAAACAACGACTTGATGTCATCGCAGAAGCTCTCGATGTATCACTTTCCATACAAACTCCCGCGCTTCGGCCTCACAGCCCAACCAGAGTTAAACGCTTGGGGGAGGACGAACTCTTGGCTGCTTCCCTGTCGTCCATATAAGGAAACTCGGTCCTGCACAAACACTTCTCCTGCGGAATGCATTAGGATAGCAGAGCGCACAGCAAACGAAACAACGTCTCTGGATCGAACTTCTGCTTGCGAGTGATCGTTTTGCCGTGGCCTGTGTCTCCACCGCAGTGTCCGCCGCCGAATCTGTCCTTGAGTGGCAATTCAAACGCCTGTTACCAGACTGGCTGTAACACTCATCTTGATCACTTCAGTTTGGCTCTCATCGCTGTCTTATCCGTCGCTATTGCTTGAATCTTGCAGTGGCATGCTGTCCCAGTCTTCGGCTCCTCCTGAATGGCACTCATCTCCCTTTTGCTCGCGCTCTTCACCTCAGTTGGCATCATCAAACGCAATGCTGGATGAATGCAAGACTCTGCACACATTGCGACTCGGACTACAACGAAAGGAAGCTCCACCTCCAATTCCAGACGTCGCAAACACTTTCAACTCGAAATCTGGACATTGTGAGTATTTGACATTTCCTTTGGGATTGATTGGAGACGATGTTGCCGGCCACGATACCTGAACTTCGTTTGCTCTGCTCATACATGCACGCAGCTGCTTCTCCATTTAGTTAGCGTTAGTCACTAGCTTTTGAAGAGACGATCGATCGTGTTCCACGAGCTCGACTACAGAATTCGGCAATCCTCCATGTGATTTCAGCCCGA
>JALBZB010000862.1:0-16706 GCA_038050625.1 Pythium sp. MPC-2022a | reverse complement strand
GTGAGGCAAACCTTTAGACTTTTGTATGCTAATACTAAATCTAAGTGAACTTTAATATGGTTGGTTCTCTGAGCTCAAACTAACTGATTGGACAATAATCTGTAATTATGGTCAATGGAAGGACCCGCCCTCACGGCTGGCTCTCGCCGGCGTAAAGTACGCTCCGGCTGCGAATGCTAAGTTCGGCGAACCTTGGGTTCGGCAAAGACAAAGGCGAGTTGGGTTACGGTAGTGTAACCCAACGTGTGTATCCCGTTACAAGATGAGTCATTTCGAGACTTCCGCACGTTCTTCCCCAAGTTCTACAAGAAATTGCCAGGTATCAGGCAATACCAACTCTTCAGGATGACGTTGGAGAAAAAGGCTACATTGAGCGCAAGAAGACTCCAAATGGTGCCTCAACCTGGATCGACTTGCGCCACACGCCCGAAGATGCGGAGAGGAAGAGCTTTTTAAAGCAATGGAGCAGTATCCCCTGCATGCTAGATTCACCTGCAAACGTCGAGGAAATGGCGGATATCCACAAATCGATTCCACCACACGTCTCAGCCGAGTTCGCCACCGATTCATTGTATGCTGCACCTTCTTTGGAGACTGCGACTGGAGCAAGAGAGATTAAGCGAGCGCGCCGTGAGAATCGCGAGAAGAAGAGACGCGTGGATGACGACGAGGGAAAGGAACAGATTGTTTGAGAATCAACTCCCAACTTTAGGATACTTTTGATTTGAGCCACACTTTTTTTAGGATCTTTTTGTTTTGGGACTGTATTGAAAACAAAGACTTGATCTTTGGCAGCGCTTTTCACTATGTTCCAGAAGGGGGATGACTTCGAGAAGTACCTCACCGGAAAGAGCCTTCATTTTTCTATTCAAAAAAATATTTTTAGGTTTTTCAATAACAAATGAGGTAGCTTTTTCAAATTGTCGTAGCTCCTTGAAAAACTCGCGCCGTTTTCAACCAAAGGGTTCATTTTGAAGCCAGAACACTGGAGATTTTCGTGGTGTTGGTGGTTTAAAAACCTCAAAAACACGATAAGGATACTTTTGTTTTAAGTGGACTCAAATGCGACCTTTGGGATCTCTCTAGCCACACCTACCAAAAAGCATAGATGAAGTTGGGATGCTATTCAATAGTTCCGCAGTCTATGATTTCCAGCGCAGACTGCGGAAGCGCTCGCCCAATGACGGCTTCTTGGACTCGCCGCTCGCTGCTGTGGCGGCGGTGGAGCTGCTCGTGGCAGCGACAGCGATGATTGCTGACGAAGGCGATGACGCTAGCTGCTCCTTCTGCCGCTCCTTCGACTTGACGCAGTTGGTCGCCGAGCGACTACCGAAGCGCACGGGGCTGTCCTGCAGACTCACGTCACTCATCGGCGGCTGTGTCTTGATCGCGTTTGACGAGCATGAGGAGGCCAGCACAGGCTGCGTGGCGCGGATCTCCAGCGTAGACAGCGACATACTCCGCTCCACCTCCGTGGCGAAAGCGTTACTGATGTCGTCGTCGCTGCGATCATGAAGCGGCGTATCCCTTGTGTTGTCGTTGACGGTGGCGTCTCGCGTGGACGCTGCTGGCACAACTTGTGCGAGTTGCAACGCGCTCGCAGATCGTACTGAATTAGCGGAGAGCGATGCTGGCGGATATACCATTTCTGTTGGTGCTGCGGTTGCGTGCTCATCGATCGACGAGACTGTTGACCGCCGACCACTGTCTTTGCGCGAAGATGACGAGGTGCTGCCTGCAACCTTCGAGAAGACCGCCTTCATGCTCGCCTTGGGCTTGCTGATGCCTCTGGGCGATCGCAGCGCCTTCCCAGATGGCGTTGGCGGCCGAGAGGAAGAAGCGGACGAAGGCGAAAGTGTCGCCGCGCGCGCCGCTTTCTGGACGCGCTCGCGCTCGATCTGCAGACCGAGCTTCTTTTGGTGCAGCGTCATCGAGAGCTTGGTGAGCTGCTCCGACTGGCGCGCGAGGAAGGCGCGCTGCGCCGCCATGTCGCGCTGCTGGATCGCCATTGCGTCCACCATGTGGTCCAGCGCGCGCTGCAGCTCGTGGATGCGCTCGTCCTTCCACTTGGCCTGCTCCTGGCAGGACACGCTGCAGCAGCCGAGCGGATCTGTTGATGGCGCCGCGAACGTCGTCAATAGCGGTGGATATCCACCGCTACCACTGCCGATAGTCACCACTCGTAAGGGCAGCTCTGCTGCAATATGACACAACAATACATTAGAAAAGGATCGTATAAAAGGACCGGCATTTAACATCTCTACCTCTCTCTTACCTTTGGGTAGGCGCATTCCAGCACCAAATGGGGGACTACTTGGCTGGCTCTCCTGAGCCGACGGCACTGCGCGCGCGTACCTGCTGAACATGATGGACCGCGAGACGTCCGTGTCACTCGTTGCCGGCTTCTCCATGGGGGCGACGCTCAAGAACTCTTTATCAGTGAGCGAAACAAAACTGAGGCGCTCCAGGACCTCGCTCTCTCTGTTTTCTTCTTCTTCCTCCTGCGTCTTTACTAGCAGGTCTCTCGTCGGCTGCGGGTCCTCAGCCATCACCTCCCCAGCCTCGCCCTCCATTTCGTCCTCCTGATAGCTGCTGGCGCTCGCGCTGCTAATGCTTCTAGTGGGTCGTTCCCCCAGCTCGTCGCTCGCGTCGAACGCGTAAGCGGCACCAGAGAGCGTCTCTTTGCACAGACAACTCGTCATCATCACCATCACTTCCGATGCTTCCGACTCTTCTCCATCCTCTCCCGGCGCCATGGTCTCGTAGAGATCCGCCGCCGCTTCGATCTGCCGCCACTCATCTGTGGTACCAGCGCCGGTGGTGGAGCTGGCGGGTGCACTCATCGCTACTCTATGCTCTGCGTTCATTTTGGCACGGACGTCCGTGCACGCGCTCGCTCGCTCTGAACCCAAGCACAGTGAGTGGCACTTAGAGGCTTGGGTGCAGGCAACTAAGGTTGCCCAAATGGCCAATGCCTCGCTATTGGACAGCTATTTCCGTGCGAGTCTGATCGCACTCATTTCTTTGTGGATATGAACGGAAAGTGATCCATTCCAAAAGAGGAGCCACGGCGTTTCGCGCTCATGTCCGTTCTTCGTGAGCCACTGCTGCTAGTCGATTCGCACATATAACGCCGCGTTATGCTAGCATTTGTGCATGTGAACAGGCAGCTCTGACTGAGCGCGCGCCTGACTTGCCTGACCTGTGACTGGTCAACCATCGCCATCTTCCAACTTCTCGGTCAGGCGAAATAGATCCGAGCGTTGTTCTTGAGATCTTACCGAGCCGTTTTTAGAACCGCTTTCCGCGAACCCACCTCATCATCATACTGCGAGAGAGAAATGGCGCAAAACGGGCTCTCGAATGGAAAGATGGCGGCTCAAATAGATCGCATAGAGAGCGAGCGAACACCGTCGTCACAAACAGAGACTGGCTGGCAGGTCGATCGATCAAAGAGGCACACGCACGCACAGTCCATTGTGCCATTCACTCACTCGGCATTCGCTCATTCGTACACTCGCGCATTTGGGCAGGCGACTCCCACCAGATTCCATCAGTGGTACCCACTATTCTACGTTTTTGTTCTTCCTCTCGGAGCACGACTGCAGCTGATGAATTAAAGTCAGACGGCTGGGGGCGTGCGGAAGGATTTCCATTTCCCCACTCGCTCGCTCTGCGTGCAACAAGAAGAAGTCGAAGCCCAAGAAGGAAGTCTCAAGCTGCTAGCTATGAACGACACGTCTGACGAAGTGAACGACGCCTCCATGGAGACAGAAGAGAGCGCCAGCGCCACTGCTGCCACTCCAGTGGTGTCGCCTGCTGCTGAAGCGGCCACCACGTGGAGCTTTGTGCAGATGAACATGAGTCTGCTGCCGATCGCGCGGCCGCTGCCCGTCACGACCGTCTGCCACCGCTTCCAGGAGAGCTTCCAGATGGGCAAGAAACCGCGCACGCCCAACCAGAAGCTGCACCGACGCGTGCTGCAGAACGCGTCCAACATCAGTCCGCGGCGGCACGACCTCGGTAGCACCGTGCGGCGTGTTAGCAACGCCGGACTCTTCGGCGCCTCTGCGAGTCCACCACCACCACAGCAGCCGCACGATCAGCTGCGCATTGCAGTGCAGTCCGCAAATGCCTCGTCATTGTTCTCGCCATCGTCGACGCTCTCTCCGATGGACGCGAGCGCCGCTATCCACATACGCAGCCAGAGCGAAGAGATCGCCGTCCATCGTGTGAAGAACAAGCGTGCGTGCGACGATAGCACCAGCGGGTACGCGAGCGACTCCTGCGACAGCGCGGTGGTCCCGCCGCGAGGCGCTCTGCTGCTGTCACGCAGCATGAGTCTGTCATCTGCTGCCGACTCAAAGGCGTACAAGGGCAAGCGCATCATGGAGCTCCTGGATGAAGAGCGGCGCTTGCACCCGGATGAGCGCTCGGCCGCGCAGTCACCGACCAAGCGCAGTCGGCACTAGTGACACCCAGAGAACAGCACAGACAAGCCATCATCTCACTTGTATTCCCCTTTTTGAGCGTGCGTGCGACAGACAGCAGAGAAGCCACGCCACGTGGAAGAGCTACCATTTCGCATAGCAAGTTAGCGTAGCTTTTGCTGTTTTCCTTCTCTCTCGCTCTTGCACGCTGCGATTGCATATATTTAATCCAGCTACGGTGCTTATTTTTACACTCATGATCACTATCCTCGCTGTCTTGGAAGGGACATGTACACACACGATATCGCACTTGCGCTTTTTCACAAGAGCTCTTCATGATCGCGTTAAAAGCAACGAGCAGCTACGATGCTGATCGGTTCACGAAGAAGGCACTTTGCTGTCCAATAGTACGCCCATCAACACGAAGTAGTCTCTTCACGAGGTCGCGCTCACCGGTGCAACTGATAGCACCGAATCCACGATAGTCTCAGCAACGACATTCGCTAGAGGCACGAATGGAGTGGACTCAGAAGCGGCTGCTCCAGTCTCAGTAGTTGTGGTTGCTGATTTCTTGCCGCTCTTCTTGCCTGTTGCCGTCCCTCTACGCGCGTTCGCCGCTCTCTGTTTCAAGCGCCGCGAGAGCGAGGAGCGACCGACGTGCAGGAGCGCGGCTGCACGCATGATGCTGAAGTTGTTAATTACGAGAATCGCTGCAGCTTCCAGCATCTCTTCCGTGATGTGGCGCGTCTTGCGCTGCTTCTTCACGGGCGATTCCGGCATGGCTTCTCTCTTTTTCACGGTGAAGGTCTCGCAAATGAAAGTTGCATCGCTTTTAGTGTTTCTTTTCGCTTTTATATGGAATAAAGTATGGTGCTTTTGATATATAGATTCTAGACAAAATTATGCTTCTGGATCAACGGACATCTATTGGCTCAGGGTTGCTGTTCTTACGACACACTCCGTGATGCCCACAAAAACTGAGCCAACTTGAAGTCGCGCTCAAAAGCGCACACTTGGCTCGAAATCCCTAATGACAGTCGCGTAATCCACACTGCGGCCTTTTGCCCAACCTTTGAAAACTCGCCTCATTTTCAAATAGATGCAGGCGAACGAGCGATTGCTGGATGCTTACTCCAATTGTACTTTAACACATTATTACTATCCACTCTCTTTCTCACTCGCAGTATGTTCAACTTCACTACAGGTGCGGGTCTTCACAAACATCACTACAGTACTGCAGCGTTTCACAATGAGCTCTTCAGGAATGGACCACGATACACACAACGTTTGTAGCCAGCCCAGTACGACGGGCTCCAATACCATGAGACGCGAGCCTCATCACGCCACCGCATCCACTGGAGCGACAGACGGAGTCGGACCCACTCTAGGCTCAGTAGCCACAGCCTCAGTAGCAGTGGTCTCGCTAGCAATGGTGTCAGTAGCAGCTGTCTTCTTCGTGCTGTTGCTCGTCTTGCCTGTCGCCTCTTTGTGCGCGCGCTCGCCGCTCTCTGTTTCAGGCGCCTCGACAGCGACGACCGACAGACGTGCAGGAGCGCTGCTGTCTCCCTGTCGCTGAAACTGTTGGCGAACAGAACTACAGCTGCAGCTAGCCGCTTGTTCGTGACTTTGTGTGTTGCGCACGCCGTCTTCACAGGCGCTCCCGGCATGGCTTCTCTCTTTCTCTACTTTTCTGTCTTCAAATCCAAAATGGCAGCAGAGTTGCTAGCTTCAATTTTGAATTCCTTCGGCCGGTCTATCTTGAGTAAAGTATGATGCTTCTTTAATACTAAATCAAGTCAGCAGTGTGCTTTTGAATCAAACTACCAATACCAACTTGAAGTCAAAGCACACACAAAAGCGCATATTTGGCTCGAAGTTGCCAATTACAGTCGCACAATCGACTGCTGCGACCTTCGCGCAACCTGCCACATGTGCAATATCTGGCTTTGCCTTTTTCACACTGGTAAGTGCACAACGAAATAATTCAAGAGAGCGACAGGATGAACCCGTACGTGGAGGCGCCCGAGGTGACGTTCGATCCAGACGAGTACATCCACACATCCACGGGCAACAAGATCAGCCGCAAGTGCACGCTCTGTAGCGCGCACAACATCCACCTGCGTGGCAAGACGATCATCAACCCCGGCGCCATCGTGCGCGCCGACCTCGCCAAGGTCGCGCTCGGCAAGCAGTGCATCATCCGCGAGCACTGCGTCATCAAACCACCGATCCGCATGCTACCCACGTGCGTTTTGATTATATATATATGTAGTTGAATCGTATTCATGTTGTCAATACTGATACTGTTCACCGTATGCCTATGTGTACAGAGGGCTCGCGTTCATCCCGATGAAGATCGGCGACCACGTCTACATCGGCGAGGACTCGGTCGTGGAAGCCGCGATGATCGGCTCGTACGTGCAGATCGGAAAGAACTGCGTGATTGTAAGTGGGCGAACACTGCTACATTACATGTACAATGCTATGCGAATCCAGTCTAATCGCTGCGTGTGTGTGCATGCAAAACAATACAGGGTAAGCGAGCGATCATCCGCGACTGCTGCCGGATCGAAGACAACACTGTCGTGCCCGCCGACGCCGTGATCCCGCCGTTTTCGCGCATGGGCGGCATCCCAGGTACGTTTATGATGCTCCTTATCACAGAAAGTCCCATACTGACCTGAAGTGGATTCATTTCTTGAATGCCCTATTAGGAAAACTCATCGAAGACATGCCCGAGTCCACACAAGAGCTCTGCGCCGCGCAGATCAGTCGGTACTTTGAGAACTTCAAGCCGCGCGACAGATGAGCGTCAATTCGATTCAATATGACAAAGTGGATGTGCGTATCTATATGATTTAGTTGTTATTGTTACAGCCACTTTTTGTTCGCGTTGAGCAGATGCGATCGCCGGTCTGAGGAGCTCGGGTGGTAGAACGCCGGTCCAGGGATATTAGGCTTCTGCTGACTGCCAAAGCCGTCGGATCGTGAGGTCTGGGACCGGAACACGTTCGACGAGCCTGCTTTCCGGTCGAGGGCGTCGACCAGCGAGTCCACTTTGTAGGAGCCCGGTCCCAGGTCCGAGTCCAACACCGCCTTGCCCGGTGCGCGACCGAAGCGATCTAGATTGCCCGCTTGGAACGCCGCGCTTGTGTGCGCCTTGGCGATCCAGTCGTACCGCAGTGCCACTTCGGCGTCCTCCGCGTTGTATGCGCCAGGTCCGGGCGTGAACGTCGCGCCAGAGTCGAGCCGTCTAGACGCGGACTTGAAAACTGACTGCGGCGAGTGGTTCTTCTTGAGCGCCTGGCCCAGCTGGATCGGGTTGTCGTACTGGCCGGGGGCGGCCACGTCGGTCGGCGGGTCGAAGCCTCGTGTCACCTTGGACGAGAACGCAGCGCGCGCGATGTTGTGTGCCAGCGTGGACGACGTCTGCGCTGTGTTGTAGTCTGCGGGACCCGGGATCTCGGCGGCAGCTGCGATCTGGTTGTTGTCGAAGCCTTTAGGCTGCATGAAGAAACGAGTGAGCTGTAAGTGACTGTACTCTCCCGCCCATTGCCTGCGCTTTGGCATCTTCACCATTCAAGCAGCGAACGTACCGCGTTTGCAAAGCTGCTCATGCCGTATTTCCGGTTCTGCGGCTTCCTGTCGACTCGTGCGGGCTGGTACTGACCGGGACCGGGCACGACCTCCTTGATGCGGTCGCTGAAGCGCTTGGTCTTGGAGACAAAGCCCGTGCTGTACCCGAGGCGTGAGACGGAGCCCGAGTCCACCGCAGTCTTGACGAGGCTCGGCGGTTTGTAGTACGACCCCGGTCCAGGCAGTTCATTCTGGGCACATACAAGTGAGTCAGGATCTAAATGAATGTGCCCTCATAAGTGAGGATGGCTGTCACTCTGCGTACCTCGCTCTCGCTAAAGCGGTTCGTGCGGTTCCCGAAGGCGTTGCGCTCCTGCGGCTCGCGGTGCAGCACAGTCTCGTACTTGGACGGGATTGACGCCACTTTCTATCCAAATCGTATCCATTTTATCAACCACCAGTCAGCAAGAAGTTCAAGAAGAGGTCAATGCACCACCAACGAGGCAAACCAAAACGCACTAGCTGCGGGTCGATGAGTGGCGGCGGGTGCTTCTGCGCCACGGCACCACGCGTGACTGAGCCCGACGCCTTGGTGCCCACTTGGCGAAAGTTCTGTCTTGGTGGAGGCGGCGCCGTGGCGAGACCGTGGCCGAGTCCATGTGGCTGCTGCAAGTGGGACGAGGACGATGGCGCCGAAGTATGCCCACTGCTGCTGCTGGTGGCGTTGTTGTGTGTGCGTGGCCGCGCAGCAGTCATGATGTACAGCGGTATGAATGGATCTAGCAAATGCTCAGCAGCAGCAGCACTACCGAGTGCTTACTTTCCTTGAGCATCCACCCCAATGCCCTTGCTGCTTTCTCATGTCAGAAGCTGCTCCATAATGCCACACACGCGCTATTTCTGAAGTTTGGGTGGTGGTAGTGGTGCTCTATAAATATCAGATACTGGCTGTGAATAATTGCGAGCACCAAGCAAAATTCACAGGCTTTCGCTTCCTTTCCTTCCCTCATTTGACAATCAACCCATTTGCTCCTTGGTGGTGAATGATAACACTCCGAACGAAGGGCTTCTGTGCGTTGTCGTCATTATCCCCGTGTCTCTTGCTTCGTGCGACATCGCACCCATCGCTTCACCTTCCTCCTAAAGCGCAGAGACGAGCGCGCGCCAGTCGTCACTTCAGAAGCAGCAGCAGCAGTGCCAGAATGACGACCGCCGATCCAACCAAGCCGCTCGTGTCCTTCGGGTGCGTATGTAGTGTCAGCATGCTGCCTCTTGATACAGCCTGCTCATGCTTATGCGTGTGCTTGTGCGTTTACCAAACAACAATCAATACACAGGGTGCTGAGCGACGTGCAGTACGCGGACGTGGAGGACGGCTGGAATTTCCACCGCACGTCGCAGCGCTTCTACCGGAACGCGCTGCAGCTGCTGCAAGATGCAGTGTGCGAGTGGATGCGCGTGTCCACCGCAGGTGCCACGCCGCTGGCGTTCGCGGTCAACCTGGGTGACCTCATCGACGGCAAGAATAAGATGGTGGGCACGTCGCAAGCCGCGATGGACCGCGCCAAGGCCGCGTGGGTGCCGTTCCAGCAGAGCGTCGGCCCCGTGCACCACCTCGTGGGCAACCACGAGCTCTACAATTTCCCGCCGCAGGAGCTCGAGCACCAGCTGCTCTGGTGGAAGAACAGCGCCACGCCGTCCTACTACGACTTCACTGCAGAAACCGCGCCGGGCTTTCGCTTCATCATGCTCAACTGCTACGGCGTCTCGAGCCTCGGACGCGCCAAGGACGACCCAGTCGCGATCGAAGCGACAGCTCTACTGCGCGCCGTGAACCCGAACGCGAACCTGAACTCGCCCACGGGGCTCGAGGCTTTGAACGAGCGCTTCGTCGAGTTCAACGGTGCGGTCGACCCGAAGCAGCTCGTGTGGTTCACGCAAACTCTAGCGAGCGCCAAGGCGAAGAACGAGCACGTGGTCGTGTTCACGCACATCCCGCTGCACCCGGAGACATCGTACCCGTCGAGCATGCTCTGGAACTACCAGGAGTTGCTGGACGTGATCTACGACGCCGGCTGCGTGCGCGCCGTGTTCTCCGGCCACTCACACCTGGACGGCTACAAGCAGGAGAACGGCGTACACTTTGTCGTATGCGACGCCATTCTCGAGTGCGAGCCGCACGAGAACGCGCACGCGATCGTGCATGTGCATGGCGACCGCCTCGTGGTGCAAGGCTACGGCAAGATCCCGTCGCGAGAGCTGCAGTTTCCTGGTGTGCAATGAGCAATGCTGCCGCAATAGAAACCTGCAGCAAATAGATTTGTTCATAAAGAATGAGAGACTTACACGAGCGCGCGCAATTTGTTCTTCTGCTCATTTTTGTTTTCCTTTTATTAGTTTTTTTCTTCTTCATCGTCCCCTGAGTCGGTCAGTTGTCTTCAGTCGGCAGGGGGCGGTGTTCGGTCAGTTAAGCAGCCGCGTAGCTCCATCTTTTCTCTCTCCTCTCTTTCTCTCTCTCCACTTTCGCCATGTTCACCGCCGTCAGCATCTTCAGGAGCGACGCCAGCGTTGACCACGACGCAGAATGAAGAAGAAGAAAAAGCGAGAGCGCGGCCGCTGACCTCTCCAAATAGCCAGCACCAGTCACATCATTCAGCATCCAGCTCAGTTCTCTGCGTGCACTCGCATTTCCTGTTTTTCATTCACGAGCGGAGTCTGTCTGTCTGTCTGTCTGTTTGCCTGTCTAGTGGTGCTTCTCCTCGGCCTTGTGGGCGTTGTGGTGGCCTGCAATAGTCACAACAAAGACATATCGACATATGATCAACATTCGTGCGTCCAGCAAACAATTATCGCAGCCCACACGCATAGTGAATAAATATTAGAAAGCACTCGGAACGTACGGTGGTGGCACCACCACTCAATGCCGATGCCCGTAACTCCGATGACCAGCATCATGTGCACGAGTGGCTTGGAGCTGCCGGTGTAGATGTATCTTTGACCGTAGCCCTGCGCCCAAGCGTGGAAGCGCGTAGCTGGCGGCGCGCTCTGGCGAGCGGCGATGCCCGCCTTGGCGCGCGCCACGAGGTTCGCGGTCGCCGCGCGCGAAGCTTGGTACTCCTGCGCGAGCTTCTCCGGGTTGGTGTCCGCCAGGCGGCGGATCTCGTCGAGCGTGTATTCCTTCACCATCGTGCTGCTGCTGTACGTCGAGTCTGTAGCTGTCTGCGGTCTGCGCGTTTTGGGCGGCGAAGAGTGCTGCAGAGCCACTCGGCCGCCGAACAAGCGCGTGCCTAGAGGGGGGAGGGAGGAGGGACGGGGCCGGGCGACATCTCTACCCGTCATTTTGACCGACCAAAAATTACTGTACTGTTGATGAGCGAAGAAGTACGAATTAATCAAGACATACTGTCGATGTGCGATCAAGTACGAAGTAGACTTTGTACTTGATCGAGCATCACCACACAAAGACCCAAACAAAACACCCACACTGTCGTGGGTGGTTGAAGGCTGGTATTTGAGTTGACGACGATGTCGAGATCACTTTGCGACTTCGCTCGTGATCATTCTCAAAGATTATTGGCAGAACGCTCGTCCGAACATGTTCGGACAAGCGTTCTGCAGCGCTGCATGCTTGGATTCCCTTTAAAGCACCACCATAATAACGACTCGCTATATCAACCAACGCACATATGTTGTTCTTGCTTTGCTGCTTGCGTGGCGTTGCTTCCTTTTTTTGCATGTTGATGCTGTTGACTGTGAACTTGAGCTGTGACGATGTAACTGCTGACAACTTTGCCTCGTCAGGTCGCACTGAATTCATCCCCAATACTGGCCCCTCTTGCCTTTGCACTTGGAGTTTGTATGCCGTCCTTTTCTGTGGGTCGTTTTCACGTCAGAACCTGACGTTTGGGGTTTGGATCGCGAAATACTGCACCCCCAGAATTCCTGACCCGCATTTCCGCATTTGCAGTTGCAGCAAGCGAGTGAACCTCCAGAACAGCCAGCCAGCAGCTCAAGAGCTCAACTGATCAAGCACAAGATGAGCAAGTACCCGCACCTGCTGCAGCCACTGGATCTGGGCTTCACGCAGCTCAAGAACCGCGTGCTCATGGGCTCCATGCACACGGGGCTCGAGGAGGGCAAGTCGCTCACGCGGCTCGCCACCTTCTTCGCCGAGCGGTGCGTTGAGTATTACACTTGCGGACCTTATCGGATGGAGCATGTCGCCACTAGCTGCTATGCTCATTTACTTATTTACGTATCTCTGTGTGCGCTTTTTGGTATTACGTCTGCCTATCTAATAGAGCGAAGGGCGACGTGGGGCTGATCGTGACCGGCGGCATCGCGCCGAACCGCGCCGGACGCGTGAGTCCGCTCGCGGCGAAGCTCACGACCCGAGGTGAGATCGACGCGCACAAGGAAGTAACTGCTGCGGTCCACGAGAACGGCGGCAAGATCGCCATGCAGATCCTGCACAGCGGACGTTACGGGTACCACCCGTTCAACGTCGCACCGTCGCCGATCAAGGCGCCGATCGGCTGGTTCACGCCGCGCGAGCTTTCGTCCAAGGCGATCAAAGCGACGATTCGCGACTACGCGCAGTGCGTCGCGAACGCGAGAGAAGCCGGCTACGATGGCGTGGAGATCATGGGCTCGGAAGGGTACTTGATCAACCAGTTCATTGTTGAGCACACGAACAAGCGCACGGACGAATGGGGTGGACCGTACGCGAACCGCATCCGCTTCCCAGTGGAAGTCGTCAAGGCAGCGCGCCAGGCGGTGGGCAAGGACTTCATCATCATCTTTCGCATTTCGATGCTCGATCTGATTGAGAAGGGCAGCACGTGGGAGGAGATCGTGCAGCTCGCGAAGGAGATCGAGAACGCCGGCGCGACGATCATCAACACGGGCATCGGCTGGCACGAGGCGCGCATCCCGACGATTGCGACGAGCGTGCCCCGCGGCGCGTTCTCATGGGTCACAAAGAAGATGATGGGTGAAGTGAACATCCCGCTGATCACCACGAACCGCATCAACGCGCCAGAAGTGGGCAACCAGATCATCGCGGACGGTCACGCAGGTATGTTGGCGGCGTTTCTATCGAGCAAGTCTAGCGTCGGTTTGTATGTATACTTACAATGTTGTCTTAATTGCTTCTACCTGTGTTCTCGTAGACATGGTGTCGATGGCGCGTCCGTTCTTGGCGGACCCGGATTTTGTGATCAAGGCGAAAGAAGGCCGTGAGGACGAGATCAACACTTGCATCGGGTGTAACCAGGCGTGTCTCGACCACACCTTCAAGGGCATCACTGCGAGCTGTCTGGTGAATCCGCGCTCGGGTTACGAGACGGAGCTGAACTACACGCCAACGAACGGTACGAAACATGAGCTTTTGACTTGATAGAAATACTCACTGCATCGAATACTAACTCCTTGTTTCTTTCACCATGGTCCTGCAGACGTGCAACGCGTTGCTGTGGTTGGCGCCGGTCCTGCGGGTCTGTCGTTCGCGACTGCCGCCGCCACACGCGGACACGAAGTGACGCTGTTCGACCAAGCGGACGCCATCGGCGGTCAGTTCAACATGGCGAAGGTGATCCCAGGCAAGGAGGAGTTCTACGAGACGCTGCGATACTTTGAGAAAAAGCTCAAGCTTACAGGTGTGAATGTGAAGCTCGGCCAGCGCGTGTCCGCGGGCGATCTCGCCGCCGGCGGCTTCGACAAGGTCGTGATCGCCACGGGCGTGTCGCCGCGCGACTTGAAGATCCCTGGTGGCGACCACCCAAAGGTGCTGAGCTACATCGATGTGCTCAAGCACAAGGTGCCGGTGGGCAAGCGCGTGGCTGTGATCGGCGCCGGCGGCATTGGCTTTGACGTGTCGGAGTTCTTGGCGCACGTGGGCAAGTCCGCGAGCTTGGACATTGAGCTGTTCGCGAAGGAGTGGGGCATCGACACGTCTAACTCGGTACGCGGCGGCGTGCAGGGCATGAAGCAGGACGTGCCGAAGCCCGCGCGCGAGGTGTTCCTGATGCAGCGCAAGGCGACGAAGCACGGCAAGGACCTGGGCAAGACGACCGGCTGGATTCACCGTCTGTCGCTCAAGCACCGCGACGTGACGATGATTGGCGGCGTGAAGTACGACAAGGTCGACGACGCCGGACTGCACTACACGGACAAGAAGGGAGCGAAGCACGTGCTCGACGTGGACAACGTGGTAGTCTGCGCCGGTCAGATCCCGCTGCGCGAGCTGGAAGAACCGCTGAAGAAGAAGGGGCTGACCGTGTTCCGAATCGGCGGTGCCGACGAAGCGGGCGAGCTGGACGCCAAGCGCGCGATCGACCAGGGAGCGCGGCTAGCGGCGACGCTCGAGACCGCGGTCCCAGGTGAGCCGCTGAGCGCCAAGCCGACGCTGTCAGCCAAGGTGTTTGAGTTCCTGGGTAGTTTTCAGAAGTAGAAACAACTGCACGAAAGCAGACAGAGGACTACGAGAGAAAGAAAGAGAGCCCAGAGCAGCGAGAAGAGGTTGTGATCTGGGAGTCGGTAACTAATGTTTTTCAAATATATATTCAAGCAGATAATGTCAACCTTCCTCGGTAGGATGAAGGGCTTCCCAACACCAGTGTTTGATACGGCTGGAAGGCTCTCTTCATATATTCTTGCCGCCAACAGCTACGGATCGGTCTTCTGGCGCTTCTTCTGGCGCAGGTCCTCAAAGAACGACTGGATGTCCTCGGCGCGCACGGTCTTCCCGCCCGCGGCAAACGTCGAGAGGTACTCCTGGAGACTGTTCTTCATGTGCGAGTAGCCGATCGCCATCTCCACCTGCTGCTGGTGCGATAGTTTGGACGAAAATGCGCGTGCCGCCTGCTCCTCCACGTTGCCGCCCTCGACGCGTTGACGTTCGCGCGCTGCCTCTTCATACGCCTGCAGCGAATCCTCGGGGTCCAACAAGAACGCGATCTGCGCTCTCTCGAAGCGCGACACGCATTTGGCGCACCTGCAGAGCGCGTCGCGCCACTCTCGAGCCCAGAACGTCGGGCGAACCTTCTTCAGCTCCGCCGCGTCCTCTCGGGCATCGAGCATCTGCAGCTTCTTGTCCAAAATGCACACAGGAATTGCGTCTGGTACTGTCGTTGCAGCTGCCGTCTTGTCTTCCTGAGCGTCAGCACTACTCCCAACTTGTTCAACCCCCTGCTCGTCGTCGTCGTCCATGTCGTACGCTAGCAAGAACTGGTGCTTCTTCATGCACGCAATGCAGATGAAGTCGTCAAAGTCGTCTGGTACCTGCTGGCTCTCGTCATTAGAGTCAGTGGCGCCGCTTGCTGTCGGGAACACGTGCTCTGCATGCAGCCAGTCTTCGCAGATCACGCACTGGAGCATGACCTCTTCGGTCGTGCGCTCTGGGTCAGGGTACGGACGATGGCACGAGCAGTACTTGCCCGTGAAGTTCTGCGAGTACGCGTTGCGCTCGTTCTTCGGTGCCTTGTCACTGACGAGCTTGCATGGATTTTCTTGTGATCATAAAACAGCAATAGGATGCATGCAGGGTGAGCACCGAGCAAGAGCTATAAGCATAGAGCCATTGATACCATCGCAAAGCTAAACTACCTTTCGGAAACTTGGCGTTGCCGCAGTCACATCGAAAGTCGCGCTTTGTGTACAGCTCAATGAGCTCGTGGTTCTCGTGGCAATTATAGCTGCACGCCTGTGTCATTAACATCACAAATCAACCATGAGCTTCATTCTCATCACGAATTCAAGAACTAGAGAAGCAAGTCAAACCAATGCACATACCAAACACACGCCAGCACGCGTCGACTCGTCCGCCGACTCGGGTGTGCACGTCAGACACGCGTAGAGCGCCTGGCGGATGTACCCGAGCGGGTAGCTGCAGTCAGTTTCGCTGCTCGCGCCGAGCACCGCGTCCGCTGTCTCCGTGAGCATCGCATCCTGGCGCAGCACCTCGTCGAGTGTCACGACCACTTCCTCGTCCTGCTCCTCGTCTTCCGCGGCGGTTTGCTTGGTTGGCTGCTTTGACTGCGGCGCTGCAGCGGCGTTGTCGATGGCGCTCAAGTGCTCCTTCGCGTCAGCAGGCGGCATATCGGTCGTCTCTTCTTGTTGCTGTGGCTGGTGCTGTGGCGTCTGCGTCTGCACCTCCGTCGATGTGGCTTCCTTCGTCTCCAGCTGCTCGTCCGCCATCGCCACCACCACTTCGGCCATGGCTCGTATTTTAATCTTGCCCGCCAAGAATAGCCAATTCCCCGCCAAAAAAGACCAGAACTGGCCAAGCCAAATGGAATTTGAGCAGGAAGCCCGCCATTTGCCTAGGATATCCTATTCAAAAGCGCACTACTTCAAGTTACTTGAAGTGCACAAGCAAACAGTGATCCAACAAACGATAATATTTTTCAACCTGTACCTGAATAAGCAAATATTTAAACTCGTATCAGCTACGATACAAAATATTTTTCAACATCGCCAAATGTACAGTGCACGTAAAAAAGTTAAGGACAGCAAAAAATTTGAATTATGTGGATTTTTTCGATTTTTGTGTTTGCGAACGAGCTATTTTAGTATGTTAGAGAACGTCATTAGAATACTCTCGTGGTGAAATCGCAGCTCGATTTGACTTCTTAGAGCCACAGGAATGGCCGATATAAGTTTATAGAGGACGACAAAATGATAAGGACAGCGCAAGATTCA
>JALBZB010000861.1:0-16707 GCA_038050625.1 Pythium sp. MPC-2022a | reverse complement strand
ATTCATCTCGCAATTCACTTCCACGATTCATTTACTATGTTTTTCAAATTGTATGAATTTTCGAAATAATTAATAAAAAGAGCGAGAGGAGAACTCGTCTCCGAACACGTAGTGCTGGTGGTGAGCATAAGAATAGTCACATGGTTTGCAGGGCTCTCAAGGAGCTCTGCAAACCATATATCTATTATTTCACTCGTGCGTTTAGCATAAATACTTTTTATCATAGCTAGATGATTAAATTCATATTAAATACCTTTTGACTATCAAAAAACCGAACTTGAACCTCCCAACTCGTTACAAGAGGCACGCAAGGTCGCGCAAGATCGCTTGCACTTGTTTGCTCAAACAGACTGCCCCACCACCTTTCACACCAAGCAAGCGCAAGTCCCAAGCACAACTCACAAGCAGCAAAGCAAACACAACAAGGTGCAAGCAATCTTCGAAGAGCTCACTTGGCTATTCGCAGCACTCCGGGCACACCACCACCACCAGCGACAGCAGCTCAACCAGCAGACACAGTACCATGATGCTCAGCGCCGTCCGACGAGCCCGCGCGGCCGCCGCCCGCGCGCAGCAGACGGCCTCGCGCGCCTCCTCTGCCTCCCGAGCCGCGTTCTCCACGGCTGCCACTGACTCCACCGAGGGCAAGGACCGCCTCATCCTTTTCGACACGACGCTGCGCGATGGCGAGCAGTCGCCGGGCGCGACGCTCAACTTCCGCGAAAAGCTGGACATCGCGCGCGCGCTCAGCCTCTTGGGCGTCGACGTCTGCGAAGCCGGTTTCCCCATCTCGTCCCCTGGCGATTTCGAAGCCGTCGCGGCGATCGCGCAGGAGATCGGTCCGCTTGTGACCGGCCGCAAGTCCGGCAAGCCGATGACCGTCGCGGGTCTCGCGCGCGCCACCGAGAAAGACATCCAACGCTGCTACGACGCCGTCAAGCACGCGCCGAGCCACCGCATCCACACGTTCCTCGCGACGTCCGACATCCACCTGAAGTACAAGCTCAAGATGTCGCGCGACGAGTGCATCCGCCGCTCCGTGGAGGCTGTGTCGTTCGCCGCGAGTCTGACGCCAGACGTCGAGTTCTCGCCGGAAGACGCAGGGCGAAGCGACCCGGATTTCCTCTGTGAAGTGCTCGCGGAGGTGATCAAGGCCGGCGCCACCACTTTGAACATCCCCGACACGGTCGGCTACACGGTGCCAGACGAGTACGGCTCGCTGATCCGCTACCTAATCGAGAACACCGAGGGCAGCGAGAAGGCGATCTTCTCGACTCACTGCCACAACGACCTGGGACTCGCGAGCGCCAACACACTGGCCGGTATCGTGGGCGGCGCGCGTCAGGCGGAAGTGACCATCAACGGCATCGGCGAGCGTGCCGGTAACACTGCGCTGGAAGAGATCATCATGACGCTGAAGACCCGTCCGCAACACTACCCAGTGTACTCGACCGTGGACTCGACGCACATCACGCGCTGCAGCCGCATGGTGAGCCACTATACGGGCATGACGATCCAGCCGAACAAGGCGATCGTCGGCTCGAACGCGTTTGCGCACGAGTCGGGCATCCACCAGGACGGCGTGCTGAAGCACCAGGCGACGTACGAGATCATGCTCCCGGAGTCGGTCGGTCTGAGCGAGAACAAGATGGTGCTGGGCAAGCACTCGGGCCGCCACGCGTACAGCAAGCGCCTGCAGCAGCTCGGGTACACGGACCTGACGCCGAAGCAGCTGGACTACTACGTCGACAAGTTCAAGGTGCTCGCGGACGAGAAGAAGACGGTGACGGACGCCGACATTGAGGCGATCGTCTCGGACGAGCTCTACAAGCCCGAGACGTTCTGGACGCTGCAGTCCGTGCACGTGACGGCTGGCAACCGCGTCAAGCCGACCGCGACGGTCACGCTGGCGTACAAGGACGGCCAGGAAGTGAGCGAGGCTGCGATGGGCACGGGCCCGGTGGACGCGATTTACGTGGCGATCAAGCGCGCGACGCAGATGCCGCACCTGAAGCTGAACGAATACTCGGTGAACTCGATCACCGACGGCACATACGCGCTTGGTGAGGTGACTGTGCGCGTGCAGGAAGAGAAGGACGAAGAGTCCGTGGCCGCGAACAACAGCAACAAGGGCGACTCGGAGTCGTCGTCGACCGGTGACCTCGTGAACCCACAGACGGGCGTGCTGCGGAATCGCCAGTACGTCGGCCACGGCGCGAACACGGACATCCTGGTCGCGTCCGCCACCGCGTACGTGAACGCCGTGAACCGCTTAGTAGCGGCCAAGGAGCGTGCCGCCAAGGAGAACGAGCCACAGGAGGCCAAGCGGGTTTCCAAGTCGTTTGAGTAAACTCGTTTATAGTGGAAAAAGAAAACAACTTAACAAAAGCGTTTGGATTAGAGAGCGAAAGACAATAAGACATGATGTCAGCGATTGTGCACACTACTGAAGTGCATGCAACAACGGGTACGAAGCGAATCGAATCTGCAAATGAATGAATGAGCGTCTGTCTGCCTGTATATGATACGTTGTGAGATTGAGTGTGTACCCCCAGTGGTGGCTCCAAGAGCTAGCTAGCTACGTGCGAACTCTTGTAACACAAACGCCGCTGGTTGTGAGCGAGGCGTCGCCAAGGACTTGGTTGCCATGGCGCACACAGTGATGAGGTTGGTCTGCTGATTGTCCAGCACCGGGTGAGTGCTTGAATGAGCGAGTGCGTGAGTGCGTGGCCGACTGATTGACTGGCCGACCGGTCGTGCCGGGAAATGAATGAAACCTCTTCTCTCTCTCGCAACCTTTCGCGGGTGGCGGATCGGTGGACAAAGTCCAACGCTCCTGCCAGCCTGAAGGCAAAAGGCGCTTTGTAACTCTAACACTTGTGGCAGATCTGGTTGCCCTGAGAAGGCAGCACGTGTGATCGATTAGCTTCGCAATGGCGAGAAGGAAGTCCAAGTACCGACCGACAGCAACCAGTAGCACTACTTCTGCGAATGCGCCATCACCATTACCCTTCAACCAAGGCGGCAACCGAAGCCATGCGCGAGCTCCTCCTGTCGATGTCCCGCGAGAGGAGTATCGCGCCGGCGAGGTTGCGTCGCTTGTGAGAACGGAGAACACGCCACCGAGTTCCTTCAGCACGAGCATCCCGATACCCAGTAGCCCAACCAATCGAGCCCAAGCTGCTGCTGCTGGTACTGGTGGCAGTACGTCTGGCCCCACAAAGCCATCGCATTGCGCGTTTGCAATCGACATCAACAATGAAGAACCACCACCTTCTACTTCCGTGCCAACGCCCATGTCGCCGCGCCACGACCCACAGCTGGGCGGGTACCCTCCGGACTGCGGCTCCAGAGAGCTCAAGTACCTCTCGTACGCCAAAGTGCTTCACGACCGCGGGCAGACACATCCGATGCGGTATTCGACCACGGAGTTCGACGCGTTCGGGAACCTCAAGCCGCAAAAGTACCCGCTAAGCACGGACTTTGGTGCGCACGCGTTCCACCGGCTGCCCACGGACTCGTTCGTGCTCAGCCAGTATGGCGTGGGCATGACGCTCTACTTCAAGTACCTCAAGGTCATGACGTGGCTCTTCTTCCTGCTCGTACTGCTCAGTGCGCCGGCGCTCGTGATCTACATCGTCGGCGGCAAAGGCTCGCTCGCCGAGTTCAAGGTGCTCGCGCGGCAGAACCTGCCGATGATCCTGGGCATGACGAGCATCGGTCACCTGAAGGAGTCGAGCAGTCTCTGCGAGCAGGTGCCCGAGGGCAACACGCTGTCGCTCACGTGTCCCGCGGGTGAGATCGGCTTCGTCAAGGCTGTGTACTCGACCCAGGACTCGCAGGGGACCTGCGGCTGTCCCGAGATCAACAACGTCGCGGCCGGGTCTGGAAAATGTCGAGGCAAGCCTGTGATCTCCTGCTCGTCGTCCAACACTTCGTCTTCTTCGAATACGTGCGCGCAGATCTGTCCGCAGGGCGGCTACGGCTGCTTTCTGGGGGTCCACCCGGTCTCAAAGTGGTCCTGCTGCGCCAAAGCCCTGGACGCCAAGACGAATTCCCCGAACTTTGACGACATGCGTATCCGATCCACGCCAGGCTGCGACTCGGGTGCGATCCAGACCATCGTCGACGGGCTCTGCCTGGGCAAGAGCAGCTGCGCGATGAACGTGAGCGAAGAGCTCACGTACGAGTGGAAAGTCGACGAGATGTACGAGACGTTCTGTCTCCACGAGGAGGACGACAAGACCCCCGGCGCGACGTGCAGCGTCCGCATCAACGACGGCAGCAACTACACGCAGTGCTCGAGCGACAGCAAGCACAGCCTGATCGTCTACGCGCGGTGCTTCACGACGCGCATCGACCTCTCGAACGAGTGGAGTCTCAAGATCGTCGGCTGGGACTCCATCAGCGTGAGTGCACTTGCTATTTTGAAGTGTCCACATTTTGAAATGGTAACGTGCTGACTTGCTTACTTTGTCATTCTCGTTCTCTGTGGATACAGCGCCAGGACTTCCTGGGCCTGGCGATTGGCTGCGACATCGTGTGTAGCATGTGCTTCTTCTTCATCGTGATCTGGATGAAGCGCAAGGAGCAGGAGAACGTCGCGCGCATCACGAAGGACCAAATCAAGGTGCTCGACTACACCGTGCAGCTCGTGCACCTACCGCACCACAAGAACGTCAGCAAGCTCCGCGAAGAGGTACGTACCATCACTCACTCAATCTTGCCAGCCTCTCTTGTATTTCCTTACCTACTCTCAATCTCTCACAATCTCTCAGATCCGCGTACATCTCGAGAAAGTGCTGAGTGAGGCCCCGCGATACACCAAAGACTTAGACTGTATCCGCATCGCCGACATTCAGTTTGGTATGAACACGTCGGGCCACCTCGAGCTGCTGCGCAACCGGGGTGTGGTCGTCCGCCACCTCGACGTCGCGCTGCAGCAGTACGAGAAGCTGCGCGTGCTCTACGGACGCCTCTCGCAAAAAGTGTTTGAGAAGCGCCGTAGACGCCACGAGAAGCGCATCAAGCGCCTCGAAACCAAGCTCATGCGTCACAACGCGCGGCTCGACCGCTGGAACGCCAGCCACAAGAAGCGCGCGTCGATCCAGGCGGTCACGGCGTTCATCACGTTTGAGGAGGAGGAGGGGTTCCATCGGTGCCTCGCCGAGTACCCGGACCTGGGCTTCATCTACCGGCTCTTCCAGCCGCGGTACAAGCGGCTGCGGGGCAAGCGGCTGCGCTTTCGGCCCGCACCAGACCCGACCGACATTGTCTGGGAGAACCTCCACTATCCGTACTGGAGCCGCCTGCTTCGCCAATTGGTAAGTACTCCCGGATATACAAGAGAGTGTGTCTATCTTTGGTGGACACTTTCCATCTTGGTTAGGTACTGATCGTGTTGTCCACCTTTGTGTCGTTTGTTGGTAAATGTCGTGTCCATGTGGACAGGTTGTCGCACTCATCACGCTCGCAGTGCTGTTCATGAGCTTCATCCTGATCTTTCTCGCCAAGCTGCAAAAGACCAAGCTCGAGCGCGAGTTCGGACGACCGACGAGCTGCCCCGCGGAGGTCACGAAGGAGGATGTGATCCAGGACGAGCTCGAGAAGAAGACGGGCCTCGTACCGTACAAGGCGCTCGTCGAGTGCTACTGCAAGACAGTGCTGGCGACCAAGTCCTTTCACTCGATGACCAAGGAATCGTTCCTCATCCCTTCATCCTCTTCTGGCTTAGATGGAGAACCGCCACAGGAAGTGTTCTACTGCAAGACCTGGGCCACGTCGTACGTGACGACGCAGTTTCTCTCGTTCCTCTCGGTGCTCATGGTCGTGTTCATCAACATGCTGCTCGCCAAGATCCTCAACGTGCTCGTGGGCATGGAGAAGCACCACACCGAGTCGAGCCAAGTGGTCTCGCGGGTCACAAAGGTCTTTCTCGCGCAGTTCTGCAACACAGCGGTGCTCATGGTCGTGATCAACGCCAACCTCGGCTACTTTCTCGACCACACCAACTTTGAGCTGAGCTCGTTGCCGATCTTTAACGGCAAGTACAGCGACTTCACACCGGCGTGGTACAACGACGTCGGCGTCGCGCTCATGCTCACGATGATCATCAACACGTTCAGTCCGCACGTGTACGTGGTGGTCAACTACCTGGCGCTCGAGGTGCAGCGGTTCTACGATCGCGGCTTCTCGTTCAACTTTGCACTCACGCGGCAGGACACGCAGCGCGACCTGGACGCGCTCTACCGCGGCCCCAAGTTCGACCTGGCGGCACGTTATGCACAGACGCTCACGTCCATTTTCATCATCTACCTGGTGAGTTTGTCGTCTGTGCTAATTGAATGCTTGCCTGTCGAGACAGAGTTGCTGACTTGTGTTTGTGTGTGGGGAAATGGTTGCTTCGCCACCTAAATAGTTCTCCGCTGGGATGCCGCTGCTGCACCTCGTGGGCTTCTTCGCGATTCTCATGACGTACTGGGCCGACAAATTCAGTACGTACCAGTTTTCCTCCACTCGTTTGTACTTGATGAAGCTGGCTGATAAACTGACTCTGTGTCTCCACTGTGTCTGAACACATTAGCGTTCCTCCGCATCGCTCGGTCGCCGCCGTTGTACGACAGCAAAGTCGCGAGCGCGGCGGGTTCGCTGCTGCCGTACGCGGTGTTGCTCCACTCGGTGATCGCGATCTGGATGTTCTCAAACGAGCTCATCTTTCAATCGGTAAGAAAAGCCACCACTTGTCGTATCACTCGCATGGTTTCTTTAAAATCGCGTCACGGACTCACGTCTTTGTCTGCTTACTTGACACACAACAGCCTGGGGATATTGCGAGCGAGCTCACGACCGACACGAGCGAAATTGGCGAGGACATCCCGACTTTTGACGAAGTCCGTGGCGAGATCTGGATGCGCATTACGCGGCCGCAGGTCGTCGTGCTCTTCGGCTTCTTCGTCGCGTTCTGCCTCATCGTGCTCGTGAAGATCGTGCTCTTTGAGTACTTTCCCTCAGTGCTACAGAGCTTCTGCCCGATGCTCACGCGGCTGATGCAAAAATCGCGCGCCGCGAAGGGTATCCCCAACTACTTTGACGCGATCCCCACGCCCATTTTGCGCGAAAAGGCGACGGACCCGCGTGTGAAGAGTGCTCTCTGCGAGAAGTACCGGCAGGTGCTGGGGAAGCGCGAGGCACTGCTGGCCGGGGGCTCTGGAGCTGGCTTGGGATCTTCGCCGCGAAGACGCAATAGGCGATCCATCTCTGCAGCCGAGCAGTACAGCGACGCGCAGTGGATCGTGGGCTGCGTCTCGTATGGTGCGTTCTTGACTTTTAGTGCTTGGATTGCTTGAAATAACTTGCTAACTTGGTTGTCTCTTGTTGCTTGTGCAGCCATCAGTGACAACAAGGAGTACGTGGACCAACTGGCGATCGACTCACAGCTCTCGGAAGGGATCAGCATCGAGGAGATCTTCTGCAAGGACGGCGACGGCGACCAGGCAGCGCCGTCGGGGCTCAGCGAGACGTACCTGGTCTCGCAGCTCAGCATCTACTAGGTGGACGGAAGAAGGTGATGGAACTGAACGGCAGACAAGACGAGAGAGAGAGAGAGAGTTGAGCAGCAATGTAACACAATAGCTGGTTGTCTCTCCTATTGATTCAGTTAATACTAGTATATAAGGGGAATGAAGGTATGGGTCCATTCGAAGCAAGCAACACTTGCGCACTCACAGCCAAGCCGAAAGGATCTCTCTCTCTCTCTCTCTCGAGCCTTGGTTGCTTCTGGAGCTCACTCACCTCGCCTGCTGTGTAGGCGTGGATGAGTGCTTGGTGGACGGCATGGATTCGTCAGCAGTCGATGATGAGGATGGCGACCGCTGCTGCTGAGCGAACGACGAGCCGAATGGCGGCGTACGCTGCGACAAGTTGTTGGTGCTCGTGCGGTACGTCGACATCGCCATGTCACTCTCGCCCGGGAAGTGCGAGAACGCAAAGCCCGTGTTGCGGCGCACGAGCCGAGGTGAGTCCAGCACCACCGCCGCGTCCTCGCCCTTGGCCAGGCGGTTCCACTCGCGCATCAGGTGCGACGGCTCCGGGTAAAAGAGCACGCGACCCGCCTTCGCGATGAAGTTCGGCAGCACGGCCGCGATGACCGCGATCATGAGGCCAAACCAGAACCACGCAGTCGAGAAGAGCTCGCTCAGCACGCCGTAGCCGTTCTCCGTCTCGTAAAACTCTGTGTGCGTCCAGCCGTACAAATTGCAGAAGAACGCCATGAAGAGGTAGTAGAAGATGAGCGTGCCGATCGTCGACAAAATGTTCGCGCGCGTCCAGTTGCTCGTCATCAGCGCCACCTGCACGGTCGACGCAGTGATCAAGTACGTGTACGCGGCGACGCCGTCTGCCCAGAGTCCCAGGTCGCGCGACCCAAACATGTACTCGTTGTCCGTGTCCTTGGCAAAGTACCACACGATAAATCCGTTCGAGAAAAACGGCACCGCGTAGATCACGTACGCGTGCCACATACCGAGTCCGCACCAACCGAAGAACGTGATCCAGTTGAACGAGCGGTTCTTCAGCCCGTTCACGTACAGAGTCGGGTACTGCATGAGCACTGCGGGCGACACGTCCTGGTTGTACATGGCAATGAATACGATCGGAATGGTCGTGAACAGCGCGTTGTAGAGCGTGAAGCAGATGCCAAAGTACATCAGAAGACCGCTGTACATCGTCTGCACCGCCAGGAAGAAGTTCGAGAGCGACAGAGCCACGTTCTTCATGAACGAGAACAGAATCAGCTTCGAGATGCGCTTGTAGCTGTAGTTGCCGTGCACCAAAAGCAGGCGCTTCAAGAACCGGAACTCCGCAAACGAGTAGTCGCTCGAGAGCACCGCTTGACGTCCTTCTTTGCCGCTGATACCCACACCAACATTCGCCGCCTGGATCATCGGCACGTCATTTGCGCCGTCGCCAATCGCCAGTGTGATGTTGCCCGGGGAAAACATCAACGTCGGCTCCGTCACAAGCTTAACGACTGACGCCTTCTGCGCTGGCGAGCAGCGGCAGCAAATCACAGACTTGCACTGCGTCGCCACGGACAGGAACAGGTACTTGATATCGTCTTCGAGGAGCAGCGCGAGCGTCTTCCCGTCGATGACCATCGCGAACTCCAGCTCTTCGTCCACAAACTCTTCGCTCACGTTCTGCAGATCACTCTTGGGTTCGAACTGGCGGTCGCCGTGACCATACTCCATACCAGAATCAGAGCCATTGTCAGAGTTTAACGCAGGGTACACTTCGTCGAACTGGACCTGGCTGTTGGACGGCGTGTTGTCAACTTCCTCGTGCTCTCGACGGGGCTGGCGTCTGCGCTTCTTGCGGGCTTCGGCTTGCTCGTCACGTCCAAAGATCATCGTCTTCGCGAAATCCCAGCCTATCATGAACACACGCTTGAACGCCTCGTACAACACGCTCACAGCGGACGAGTGCTCATCCGAGCCCCACTTGTCATCCACCAAGTCGACGTAGAGCTCTTCCAGCTTGGCTCGAAGCGACGCCTTGTCTCGCTGACCCAGCACGATCACATCCATGTTGTCATCAATGACATGCGACGACATGCCAATGCTGAGTGCGGTCTCTTTCTTGTCGCCGGTCAGCACCCAAAAGTTGATCCCCGCTTTGCGAAGCGACGTGATGCACTCCTCTACGCCTTCTTGCAGTCGGTCTTCAATCGCTGTCGCCCCCAAGAGCGTCAGTTCGACTTCAATCACAGCAGCAATTTTCGCGATCTTCGCCGCACGGTTGTCGAGCGAAAGCTCTGCCTGGCGATAGAGGGCGTTCCACTGCTCATACTCCTCAGTCGACAGACGGCGCATTGCAGTCGTCAATGTGCGCAACCCCTCGGACGCGTACTCTTGCAAGTGACCTCGTGTCACATGAGCAACACCCTGTGGCTGGGACTTCGACAGCAGATCGAAAAGCACGTCATCGGCGCCTTTGCAATACAGGATAATGCTCCCGTCTGGGTGGCGAAAGATGATCGACATGCGCTTGCGGTCACTGTTGAACTCGAGCACATTCAAGATCTCAAAAGACATTGGCACGCCCTGGATCATCGTCTCGCAGATAGGACCGTCACGGCCCGTCAGTACAAAGCCGAGGTCACTGGCAGCGAGCACCAGCGCTTGCTCATCAGGAGACGCAGCGTTGTACTTGATCTTCCCAAGAGGTCTTGAAAGACCGCTGGCATCTTCGGATGTCTGAGGAGACTCGTACTCTGGAATCACAGTGTTGCAGATCGTCAGCAAAAGCAAAAAATCCGTGATCTCCTTCTTCGTCGAGTGGTTCGCATTCCAGCGACCAATCAGTCGAGAGTCGTTGAACCGAGTTCCGGGGCGAGTTGTTTTTCCCGAGTCCATCTCAACGTCGTTGTAGCGAAGCCCCGCGATCGTGCACTTGGCAAACACCATCTCATTGCGCGTCAACGTGCCGGTCTTGTCCGAGAAAATGTACTGGATCTGACCGAGGTCTTCGTTGATGTTACTGTTGCGAACCTGCGCCGGAGTGTCCGTGTGCGGGTCATACATTTCCAGATCGTTCTCAATGTACCTCGCGTGCACAAATCGCACACCTTCCATCGTCACGTACATCGACAGTGGGATCAGGTTGTTGAACAGGATCACGTAACTTAAGAAGATGTACCCATTCTCGGTTGATTTGCCGATGTACCATGGAGCGTTCGTGTCATCCAAATCCCAGCCCCAGTCGTTGTTGCCGAGCGTGCACGCCACAGAGATACCAAAGAGCAAGACCAGCACCAGCACAAACATCGTGTCCAGCGTCTTTTCAACAAAGCTTCGCTTGAGCGGGACATCCGACGAGTTCATGGCGATCTTCGTCTCTTTGCCAGTGTAAATCACAAACGCGACCGTCCACTCGGCGTTGCGGCTTTCACTCCCGCGCAAAATCAAGTTGTCCATGGTGAGACTCGTATCATCCACAAGGCTCGCCGTCTCCGTCGAACCGTCAGCGTTCTCAGTCTGCGTATTGATGTTGATCAGCTTCAGCACACCGTCGAAGTAGAACAGGTCTTTGTTCGGCGCGTCGCACTCGACATGGAGCATGTACTTGTCCAGGATGTCATCCGCCGTCAGAAAGTGCTTGGTAGGCTTCGCCACGCTTCGGATCTTGAGGTTCGTCTCGCCATCCAAGTTCGCAGTCTCCACATAGCAGCGGCCATCCGAACGGTTGGTCGCCAGTAAAACACAGTCCGCTGGCACTTCGTCACCGTCTTTCAGGATCAGCATGTCACCAACCTCGATATCTTGCCACATCGCATCCATGTGCTTGATCGTTCCACTCGCATCGCGTCGCACGATATGCGCTGACTTCGTGTTCACCTGCGTGTCCGCTTTTTGCCGTCGCATATCTTCCGACACATCTTTCAGCGCCGAGGTCGCAAACACGATCAGCAACGGCGTCAGACTCGCGACGGGACTCACCGGCGAGAAGCTGAAGAAACAGAGCGCAACCACGATCGTCGTGTAAAAATTCGCGAGACGACTGAACTGCATCTTGAGGAACACGAAGGGGAAGTTGTAGAACGTGTACTTGCTTGTACGGATCAAGTTGCTACAGAAGACTGTGGGGGGTTCCTCTGCGTTTTCTCCCGACGACAACACACTTCCGGGTTCAAGACTCTTGCGTCGGCTCGCGGCCAGTCCTTCTCCGGGGCCGATCACAATGGTTCGTCTCGTTGCAGTACGCTCAGCTTCAGGAACATCCGCGATCGGGGTCACGCTCATCGTCTGCCGCAGGTGGTTCATCGAGCCGTTGCGTGCAGCAGGGGACGGCGGCATCATCGTCGCAAGCGCGGCGCGGTCCCACTCGCGCTGGTGCTGCACAGCCTTCACGATACGCCGCAGCTTCCATCCGTAAAGCAAACCCGCCAGGTTGAGCAGCGTCAGCAGAATCGAAAAGAAACCCTGCATGAGCACGGCGGTACCGCTGCTCACACTGTTGAGCTTGCCGTTGTAGCCTTTCGAGTACCAGATCACATCCACAAGTAAGCTCAACTGCATGCCGATCTTGTAGAGCAGCAGGAACCGTGGCACGAGGAACTTGGTGCCGTGCCACCCGAGAATCAGAGTGATGTACTACAAACAAATAACACAGCAATTTACACACAACATAGTGAGCACATCAGTACGAACACAACATGACAATAGTGCATATAGAAACACACAAACGCACCAGAATGAGCACGGGCAACGTCGCCTGGTACGACAAACCCAAGATGATCGGGAAAATACGGAACGTATTGATCACGGACTGCGTCACGATCGTGAACTTTAGCCGGCGGCGCGTCTGGTAGATCGTCATCCCCTTCAGAAAGCAGAACACGCGCTCAAAGACGTTCCAAACTTTCGCTTCCGCGCTCTCCTGGTTCTCGGACGCGATCGAGTCCGCCATACTGTCGGCACGGTACCGCAGCGAGATGATGTTGCGCTGCTCCTCCTCGGGGACGCCGCCCGTGAACGTGTTCATGCGGCGCATGCCTTTCTGCGAGCTGGTCGGCGGCTGCGCCTGCATGCTCTGCTGCGACGACAGCGGCTGCGGGTGACCGCTGCCATTACCGCCGCTCGTCGAGCCGTCGATCTCGATGCCGAGATGGTAATTGCTGTCCGAGGCGTCCGAGGGCGACGGCACCGCGAACTCCACCATCTTCATCCCTGGCGACTGGTTTGCGGCTGGTGTCGGCGTCTCTCCTTCTATGATTGTCTCTGTGAGCCTGTATCTGCGTAGCCGGTCGATCGGTCAATTAAGAACACCTGATGTCTCTCTTTCTCACTTCGCTCTCTCTCGTAATAAGAAGACGGCGGGCGACTGCTTGCTGGCTGGCTCGAAGGAGATCGGGAGATTGGGAGATCGCGCGCGTCTATATATAGGGAGGCGGATATAAAAAAACACGCTTTCCCACACAGACAGAAGAAGGAAGGCGTTCGGTCTCTCGTCGTGCTCGCTGCTTTCCTTTCGCTTCGCTTCTCGTCGCGGCGATCGATCGGCTTGTGTCTGTCTGTGGAATGCGGAATGCGATGAGAGAGCGAGCGAGCGAGCGAAAGAGAGAGAGCTCTGAAGTAACGCGCACCAGGTTTACGCGGGTACGATACGGTACTGTCTATGAGCAAATCTCCGTTTCTTCTTCAGGAGAAAAGTGGCTCTAATGTGTACAAACCTGAATTGCAACGTAGCGAAAGTCATTTTTTACGTTAGCTATAAACCTAACCTCCATGTGAAGCACTATTGACTTGGGTTTGTATGAAAATATGCAAACAAGGGTGTGTCGATATAAATTTTCGAGAGGTTCTCAAACGCATTAATTGTAGGAGGCTATACAAAATGGCAACATTATACAAGAGAAAGTCCAAAGACCTTTTAAAATCGGTAGCGTTTTCGACGGGTTCTAAAGTACTTTACTGGAGCCAAATGAAAAATACCTTCACTAGCGCAACTTGTTTAAAAGTAAAAAGTACCATTAGCGCAACTTGCTGCACCGTAAAAAGCCCCGAGGATGGACGACAGCACAAATAGATTGCGAGTTTGGAAAATGGGATTCGCGCGCGTAATCGCATGGAAGACTCGAGCCAAATCAGGGTGGCAACAGTGCTGAAGGTGTCGACATAACACATTTACAGCTATTTTTACGTGGTGCAAACGTGCATGCTGCTGCTATTTTTTCAGCGACTATTTCAGCCTTTCATTCCTCTCTGGTGAGCCATTTCGCTGCTTTTTTCTCAGGTGCATTCGTTATTGCTGCTCTCGTTTACGAAAATGTCCCGAGTAAAAAGCAATCACAAACTCACGAAGCTCGCCAGCGATTATTGTGGTTGTCGCACATGTCAGCCAGTTAAATCAGAAGCGGCGGTGCAATTGCACGCAGATCGATCGCTCGTTTGTGGATATGACGCCCGCATCAATATGAAGGATCTGCAGAGGTAATCGAATGTGGATTGACCGACCGCACATTGTGTGTGCGTGTGTGTGAAGATGGTTCTTTCATGCGCTCGCTGGCGTCTTATGAAAAACAGCTAAGAACGGACATACTTTCAGACTGAAGAAAGTGACGAAAAATGATTCCTCAGAGTGGGTCAACTTTTTGACTTGTAGATGAACAGCAACACGTCATCGCAACTGCACTGCAAAATGGCCAACACACTGCCGAGCGTACAAATGATGATCTTCGGATGCACATGTCAATGTGGGAAGCGAGGGCGGTAAGTTGAGTGGAAACGTATTATGAAGTGAACAATGCCAGTTGATTGTCTGATTACAGTTGTTACCGTTTTAAAGAATAGCGATAGATACAAGTCCGGTCTTTGGGAACAGCTAAGCACCGGACTTGTATTTTATCGCAATGACAGTGGAATTTCTTCTTCACAACCAAAAGTGCTCGGTACACCGTTGTACACTACGGAAATTGGCAAATTTTTGGTCGAATCAGTCACACTCGCAATCGCAATACCGCCGATTCGACCAAAAAAGCCCAAGCCGCAGAACCTGGTGATCGACCAGTAGGGCAGCCTCAAGCTCACGGACTTTGGGCTCGCACGCGCTTTTGGCATCCCGATCCGCAGCTACACACACGAGGTGATAACGCTCTGGTACCACGCGCCGGAGATTCTGCTCGGCGCCAAGCACTACTGACACCCGTGGACGCCTGGTCGATCGACTGCATCTTCGTGGAAATAGTGAACAAGCAGCCGCTGTTCCCTGGGGACTCGACGAGCTCTTCCACATCTTCAGAGTACTTGGTGCCTCAGATGAAGACAACTAGCCAGGCGTCTCGAGCTTGCTGGACTACAAGACCAGCTTCCCGAAATGGCGCGCGCACCTGCTGTCCAAGATCATGCCGCAGCTGGACCACGTGGGCGTCAACCTGTTGTCGCGCATGCTCGTGCACGAGCCAAGTCATCGTATCTCTGCGCGTGCTGCGATGTCGCACCCGTGGTTTGACGATCTGCACCAGTAGTACGCTGCGTTCCCCGGCACCAACAACCAGAACCACTAAGCCGTGGAAATTGGTGGTTTGTTTGCGATGGAAGTGAGGTGCAACAAGCGAATAGATAAGAGCAGCGACAGAAGAAAGAAAAATGAGAGAGAAAGAGAACTACAGACAAGAGGCGACAGCGAACACAACGAGCGATGGGGATCACGAATGCAGACGTCCGACAACCGCGAGGATGGCAGAAACCCGTCCATTCACCAACCCCCACCCAACAGAGTCGTGGCAGTCCACCCACGAGCGACATAAACGACAAAGCGAAGTCATTGGTGAGACGAAACAAGCTGAAGAGACAGCAGCTGGAGCCATGCGCGCCAGCAATTCATTAATCGCCAGTATTTATGAGCTGGAACGGAAAAAATATCATCCTCACTCAGACAACAGAAGGCAGGACACCAGTGAAGCACCGAGTAACCAGAACAAAACAAAACCATTCGACAATGTACCAGCACACTCAGTGTACTATGGAGGTGTATTGATGGACAAAGAAACCATGTTATGAGGCAAAGCAGCTTGTGCATTTTTCTATTAACCTTGTGTGTCATTCATTCCACATCCCATTCGTGTCCTTTCGGTCGAATGGCCATTTCTCACTGACTCATTCACCCCTAACCTAATCTGCCAACCCATGCAAAATCTATACTTGTTTGGTGGAGAAACGGCGCAAGATAGGGTAACTCGACATTTTTGTCAGTTCATTTTCGCAGTTGGAGATTTGATGGAAAAATGGCGGACCTGCTGCTCGTGACGCTAAGCGCCGTGACCAACTCAAGACTACTGCAACCACCACCACTCCAGTCATCGTGATCCGAGCGCTTCGAGAGAGCGACATCCCCCATCTGGGCGAATCTGAACAACTGCAGGAGTTCTTCTCCAGAGCTGTCCATCGAATCGACTGAAGCGACAAGAAGCTCCGCGTGTTCGTCGCTGAGCTTCCAGAGATCGGAGTGCTCACTGGACGAGTGCTGGTCGGACTTGGATACCCGGACTACTTTCCAAAGCTCGATGATGACACCGTCGGCCAGATGTACTTGGCTGGTATCAACGTGAAATCTGAGTTCCAGCGTTGAGGCATCGGGCTCCAGCTACTCCAGTTCCTCGAACAAGAAGCTTTGGCTCTAGGTCTCCACGTGTTCCGTGTTGAGTGTGAGAAAGGGTTCCTCGTGGGCTTCTACGCCAAGATTGGACTGGAGCCCGTGCCGTACGTACAAAGGCACCCATGAGGCGTACCCGGCGAGCCACCAGATGCTCGAGCTCTGGCTCAAGTGCAGCGACAAAAACTGAAGATTGTATCCCTAAGAGCAAAGAAATACTATTTCATTCATTTCATCCGAGTTTTGCGATTGTGTTGAGGTGCTCGCTTTTCTTAACCCTCAGGTATACGAAGTTGTGATGCATTGGGAAACGAAAGGAGTTCGTTGTACCTGGCTCTCGCAGCGCTCGGCAAACTCGACGCTCATTTGAACATCTTGATAGAGTTGACGCGGATCTTCCAGCCTACTTCGCTGGTTCCTTGGGCGTAGAGACATCGGAACTCGTCTTCTTTGCCGACCTCCCATGGGACACTGAGACCATCGAGCGCACAGAATCAACTTCCCAAGCGACTCTTCAGCCCCTTCAAGTTCGTCGCAGCTCCCAAGGGTCACCTCTGG
>JALBZB010000860.1:0-16729 GCA_038050625.1 Pythium sp. MPC-2022a | reverse complement strand
TTAAAGTTCACTTAGATTTAGTATTAGCATACAAAAGTCTAAAGGTTTGCCTCACAGGGGACAAACCGCATTCGTACTTTAATAAACAGTCACAATTTACCTCTCTAAATAATAGGAGTCTTTTGTGCGGTCCCTGTTGGTACAGGAGACCAATAAAAACGCGCTGTTGTCCTGTAGGACGCAGACAACAGAGAACTGTGTTTATTGCTCTGCATCTGCAGGCAATAGAAACACGTTCTCAACTCTGTCGCGAGTCCTTGTGGAAGGTGTTCAACACACACTTCCTCACTCTGTGCACTGTGTTGCGTAAATCGGGAACGCCCGGTTACATCAGTGGTGCTGCAGCACTGGTTGTCGTTGGGTTCACACGTCTTTTTTGCTTTTGATCTCCTGTTTCGCTGAGAGAGACAGCGCAAACAAGCAGCGCAGGAAGCTGCTGGAGTAAGTTACCGCTCTTAAATCAGGCGGGATATGACAAGTCTGGCGGCATTAACAGGCGCACTGCGCTGTGATTAGCTGAAACCGTTTTTTGCCGGATATGACATGTAACCGGATATGACAAGCTCTATACGCATATATCAATGCGCTTCTTTGCACGATCGTAGTAGCCAATCAGTGTCAGCAGGGCCGAGCCCTCGTCGTGGATGAACTTGCAGTATCTTACTTTGCATCCATGCTTTCCCCAACGATGATCTTTGCACGGCAACGCAGGGTCGGGGAAGAACAGCACGTGCTCGAGGGTCATGACACGACTCGGAGGTAGCAATGCAGGCGGATCGTACTGAAAGGCGTCCTTGAGCTGAGTAATGAGCTTCGCAATCGAGTCTCTCCTGAGGTACATCTTAGTGGCCACATCCTTGACTGACCATTTCTTCACACAGTGAAGAAAAGCGGCCACGTGCGGGATGTAGTTGGGCTTGTCAGAGTTTTCGTCTTGCTTCATCCTGTCAGTTCGAGAAATGAATGCTGTGAAACGTGAGATCGATCATGCTCAACATGATGAGCATCATGAGCTCGCCAGAACATGTTGAATTGTGGAAAGCTTAGATCTAGCTTTTCATAATTCACCATCTAATTTTGCGATTTTGTCAAAAAAATATATACTAACAAATAGCTGATTTAATGGTCGTTGACTTAGCACGATCTCGGCTAACGATCATCCATACTGACTTTACAAGTTCTGCATACTAACCACAATATACATGGATAGACGAGGGCGTCTGGCCAAAGTAGCATGGCAAATTCCACCACTGTACACGTTATATTGTAGTGTCCGCAACGGTGCAGTGAACGTGCGCCACTGTACTTTTTATTTTATAGTGTCTGATGCGAATATTTAAAAATAGTTACATAATACAGGTTTTAGACTGCAGACTTTGCATATGGTAGTTTGAGACACACAAACATAATATTCTTTCGGACTTAGTTGTAGGATTGCGGATATTCACGGTCGACTAGAATTAAAGACGTGCAAAAAGAGGACCGCCACGAGTTTCTAATATATTATATACAACGTGAGATTTAAAATTAGATTCGTGTGGTGGTATACAGCATATACATCTGATATACGACCACCTCAGGATTCTAATTTAATACAGAAGAACGCCTTGAAAAATTAGAATTCTTGGCAATCACCTGAGATAAAGAGTATTATTTGTGTGATAAACCTTAAAACCTTTCCTGTAATTATTTATTATACAGAATAGAAAGGTCTAAGTTTGTGCTGATGTATACTTTTATTGATATATAAGAGTTAGTATCCGGAAAACAACCGAAAAGGCTCCAACTGACTTGTCGCAAGGCTTGATACTGAAAGCCACGTGTCTTCGCTCCTAAGTATTCACAGGACACGCAAAAAGGATAAATCTCAAGATGGACCTTTTTGATGCCATCTGATCAGAACATGAACCTTGCGCAAAACATGGACTATGATCTCAAATTTTTAGTGTGGTAGAATGAGGTGACACTAATTACAATCATGAATTTTGAAGGTTTAGTTAGCAGCTCAGCCGTTTTAGCCTTCCAACCATCTCTCAAGTTCCCCAACTACTCTTCCTGTAGTTCATCGACAACCTTGTCCTTGCAGTTGAGTATTCACCTGCCGAAGCCGACATTTCCACACAAAAAGGCGTGAGTTTGTTGTTAAGATTGTTGCTGTCATCGTCGCTGAGTTGCTTTATGAGATAAAGACAGAAATACGGAATGAACCTAGGAGTTCTGCTTTGGCAAGGACATCCATCAGTACCATCGCAAGTGAGATAAATGAATTTTTCACTGAATAGTTTAATGACATATCGAAACATACGTTGTTGTAGATGCTCCCTAACAGCTTGATGGTCTGTGTGGTGGACATCCTTCCTAGTGCTTTGCTACAGGCTCTAGTAACACAAAAAAATGCAAGAGGCAGGTTCTTGATACATTACGCGAGTACACTAACTCCTTACATCGCCTCTCCAGTTGCATCTTAGACCAAACCAGTCAACCTCTATTTACGTGCATTTTCAAAAGTTAGTGTATAATACAACGAAAAGAGATCATGAGATAGTTTGATCGGCATGCCATAAACGCTCATCATAGTAAATTGGATGAGTGAATCACAATAAAATTTCGTTCGAAGTACGTGGCACATAAAGCATATTCCGCTGCGTGGGCAGTTCATTTTGTGAGTGTTAACCTAAGTATCTTACCGTTCTAATCACAGGATGGCAAGAGTGATACAAAATTCGATTTGATGATTTCATTCTCAACCAGGCGCTTCTAATTGCAGAAAATTTAAGTAGACCAAGACGAGCTCAAGGAGAGAATAAGAAAGAACCTGTAAAAATACATATTGATAGTATTTAAAGTGGCGATTGAGCATGTTATCATCTTTTTCATCTCAGTTATGTATATCGCGAATTGAAGTTCGCCGCAGAGGTTATATGATGATAAAGACGAAGCAAAGTAGATAATGTACTTCATATATTCTTATCGATACCGTGTGTCGATATCATTTGGTCAATTTCGACTCAGAGGCGTTGGTCGGCTACACCATGGGGATGTCTCCTAGTTGCGATTATGCTTTGGTTATGGTCTGCAATCAGTTTCGACCATCTTGCTGTGAAAGGAAGGGGGATGAAATGATACAATTTGCAACTAGGTCACAATACCAACGATATAGGAGACGGCACACATACGTGCTTTATACCGAGAACGTTCACAATACGTCTCTTTCAGACGGGTTACTGCAGCGCTCTACGTTATGTGTTTGCGGTGATCTCTACTTCACAAGTATAAAATATTTCATATTATGGAGTCAATTTCAATAGAACCACCGCTCGAGCTTCATTCGTTTGTATACCTCACACTTTCCGCGAACATAGATCTTAAGTAGAATGACTACCAATCAGAACACTTTGGTGTAGTGAGAATGTTGAGCATACCATTGGTTTTGTTGTTGTGGTTGTATAACTTCTTTGCTCAGTGCGGAATTCTGTGGGAAACAATTGAATTGTGGTGTACATGTAATTAGTGTGTCACCTCATTCTACCACACTAAAAATTTGAGATCCATAGTCCATGTTTTGCGCAAGGTCCATGTTCTGATCAGATGGCATCAAAAAGGTCCATCTTTTGAGATTTACCCTCTGCCGAGCCAGCAAGCAGCTAGCGTCACGGCCATTTGTCATTTCCCGAATCTTCCGCCGTTCCCCCATAGTGATTAACCATGCGCGTCGTCCAGCCGCTCGCTCTGCGCGCCAGCGCCCTCTCCGCCATCAAGAAGACCGCCGTGCGCAATGGCGTCGCGACTGCTCAGCGCAGCGCCGGGTTCGCCACGCAGACCGCGCTGCCGGGATGGTTCAAGCGCATGCAGACCACGAACGAGTTCAACCTGCCGCGCCTGCCGGTACCGCAGCTCGGCGACACGCTCGAGCGCTACTTGGAGACGATCCGTCCGCTCGTGAGCGAGAAGGAGTGGAAGGCACACGCGAAGCTCACGCACAAGTTTGAGAAGGAAGAGGGCCGCAAGCTGCAGGAGTTTTTGCTCAAGCGCGAGCTCTCGCAAGCCATGGGAAAGGCGTACCCGTTCAGCTACATTGAAGCTGACTGGGACAAGATGTACCTGGGCGGACGCTACGAGTCGCCGATCAACGTGAATCCAGCGTACGGCATCGTGGATGAAACCGAGGGCAACTTGAAAGGCATGATCCCACGCTCAGCGGCGTTTGTGCGCTCGGCGGTCAAGTGGTGGGGAAAAGTCAAGAACAGCGAGCTGGAGCAGGACAAGAACCAGTGCATGTTCAGCTTTGCGCGCCAGTTCGGCACTGCGAAGATCCCGCAGCTCGAGCGCGATGTGCTGGTGTCCTCCCCTCGTTCGTCGCACATTGTGGTGCTCAAAGGCAAGCAATTCTTCAAGCTCAACGTGCTCAGCCCCGACGGCAAGCAGTTGCTCTCGCAGGCTGCGCTCGAGAAGCGCCTCGACGAGATCTTGAACTCGTCAGAGAAATCGGAGCACGACAACCTCGACGTTTCCACGCTGAGCGCGGAAAACAGAGACGAGTGGGCTCGCATTCGCGACGAATTGATTGCGTTCGATGCCGTCAACGAGCAGTCGCTGAGCGCGATCGACTCTGCGCTTTTCGTGTTGGTGCTGGAAGAGCGCACGTCGCAAGACACGAAGGATCGCATGGAACTGGCGCTGCACGGCAAGGGCTCTGGTCGCTGGTTCGACAAGGTGCAAGTCGCTGTCCAGCCGGACGGTCACTTGACGGTGAACTTTGAGCACTCTTTCTCGGACGGCACATCTTGGAACCGCTGGCTGCACGAAGTGTGGCACGACATGCGCGGCACGAGCTCTGGGTTCTCGCCATTGAAGGAGCTCCCAGAGTTTGTGGACGCGGACAAGCCGGCGAAGCTCCACTGGAAGCTTTCGAACAACCTCGTGGAAGACATCAAGAAGGCCGAGTCGAACTTTGCCAAATTTGCCGGCAACCTCAACACGGAGTTCCTTGCGTACACGAACTTTGCCAAGAACGAGTGCAAACAGTGGAGGTTGAGTCCCGACGGCGTGGCGCAGATGGCGCTGCAGCTGGCGTTCGTCCGCGCGCACGGCAACGTCGCGGCGACGTACGAGTCGTGCTCGACGCGCAACTTCCTGCACGGACGCACGGAGACGATCCGCTCACTCACGCCCGCGGCCGCCGAGTTTGCGCGCGCGGTCGCCGACGGCAACGCATCGACTGAAACGCAGCGCGAGCTGTTCGTCACGGCCGTGAACCGCCACGTGGAGATGGCCAAGATGGCGCAGAAGGGTCTAGGTGTCGACCGCCACTTGACGGCGCTCGCGTCGATCGCGAACGAGAGCGGCATGGAAAGCGAGTTCCTGAAGAGCCCCGTGCGCGCGGCGAGTACGAACTTCCAGATCTCGTCCAGCAACGTGACGACGCCGTTCCTGCAGTACTTCAACTTTGGCGCCGTCGTGCCGGACGGCTACGGCGTCGGCTACCTGTTGCACAGCGACACGATCAACGTGAGTCTGACCAACTTCAACGACAGCAGCGTCACGGACGGCAAGAAGTACAAGCAGGCGATCAAGGAGTCGCTCGACACGATCAAGACGCTCGCGGACGCCACGCCAGCTCCATAAAGAGGTTGTTAGTTTGTCGTTCAAAAAAGTTGAAAGAGCTGGAAGTATACATGGAATATAAGGAGAAAATGGTTCGAATGATGCAGTTGCTGGCAATGCGGCTCTGGGTGGGTGTGTTTGATCGTTGGTGCAACGGTGGAACTTCTCTATGTTTAACACTGGTTCTCGTTTGCTTTATTGTCCAAGTTGGTTCAAGACATCCTCGTGCGTTCTTCATCTTTCGATTCTTGGGGTTCTTTGTGTGTGTCTACACACTGTAGGCCGCTTTAAAATGGCGGAGAAGCGCGTCGCCATTGAACTCAACCACCGCATGAACCTCTTTAAAGCTCTCCACGAAAACCGCAATGTCCTCGAGCACTCTGTGTATAAATCAAGACGAAAGCAAGTGTGAGCACCGTAGCACATATGCCAGGAATGTATGAACGATAGACATGGGCTCGTACCTCGTCTTCCCGGCGGGCGTCTTTGGTTGCACGAGCTTGAAGCACTCGGGCAGCTTCTGTGAGAACATGTCGAACACGCGCGACATGACGTCCTTCATCTGTGTGGGAGAAAGCACGGGGTATAGCACTGCGTGGAGCTTGAGCGTGTTCTGCGTGATGCCTCGCATCGGACTCGTGGGGATCGTGAGGTTCGACGCGTCGTAGTTCACCTTCATCATCCGTCACACAAATACAACTAGTCAGTCAACAAAGTTCATGACAGCTACACACGCTTCAAGAACAAGAAAAGCCCACCTCAGCCGCCACATTCTCCAGGAACCGCTTCATGATCTGGTCCTCGACAATGTTCGTGAACTTGCTAAAGATCTTCTCGTTGTGCTCAGCGTAGTCGCGCAACACACGATCAAACTCGTCCAGGAGTAGCTTCTGGCGGTCGGTGAAATGCGCTGCCAGCGCGGCTTTGATGTGAGGAATCAGGGTACTGGCGAGGTCGAGCGACTGCGACGCCAGTGCTGCGATGAAAAGACAATCAAAGAGCCAAATGCGGTTAGTTGTGGGCCAATACACCGCCGAAAAGGAAAAAAATACGATTCGTACCGAGATGTCTGGCCGAAATGCTCTTCAGACGCGCGATTTGCATGGCCCCCGCACCCAGCACAAGCTGTGTCGTCCTTGAATTAAATAGCTGAGTAGCAGACACACAAATAACCAGTTAGACTTTGTATGCGCCTCACTCATTAGCACGCTGGCAAACTCACCCTAAAGATCTCAATCGATCGCTGCAGTACATCGGTTGCGAGCACCGGGAAGTTTGCAGCACATGACATGTAGTTCATCACAATCTCTAGCATCAGCAGCACGGACCAGACGATGCGGAACGATTTGCCGCAAATCGACACCGCCTTGAACGGCGCAGCGGTCTCACCAGCGACCGCGCGGTCGTCCGACAAAATCAGCGATACGCCTCGGCCGCTCGACAAATCTTCCAAGGCTTTGTGGCGCGTGACCGAAATCTCGGTGTTCTTCCAGAGCTCGTGGTCCAGTGTCGACACCAATTTCGCCATTTGCGCTTGGTGGTATTTCTCCAAGAACAGCTTGAGTTGGGAGAACAGCGCACCACGCAACGTGTAGTCGGTCTTCCCTGTGAGCTTCTCAATGTTCACAACAAAGTCCATGGTCGTGTCGTACAGCAGGCGCAGCTGGGGCATTGTGTACGTCGCCTGCACCTCTTTCCGCACGGCAAACAGGTTCGACACACTTCGCTGCGAGAACTCGCATGTCTTGCGGATCACTTCGTCGATTTCGCGGATCACGTTCGCGCACGTGGTCTTCATTTTCCAGTCGCCAAGCACTTCCTTGTCTTCGCTTGAGATCTCGGACGGCGTCCACCCTTCTCCATTTTTCTTCTCCTGGCTTTCAGCACCACCGCTGTCACTTGTAGTTGCGCTCACGTTTTCATGTAGTTTAGCAACAGCAGCAGCCACCAAGTCTTTCTTCTCCTCCAGCGACGCCTGATCGATTTTTTCCTGCATCGCGCGCACGAGCAGGTCCTGGACGACCACAGCGCGCTTGAGCACCATGATGAGATGCTCAAAGATCATCTGCACGCACTGCAGGAACTCGTCCGACTTGAGCGCGCGCAGCTGGATGGAAACCTTGGACTCAGCACCGGATGACGAACCGTTCGATTCGCCGTTGTCCACACTGTTCTTGCTGCTACTCGAAACTGCGATGGTCTCGGTCACTACGGTCTTGACCACGACCTTGATCTCTTCGTTGAGCTGGTCGCGGTACTTCGCGATGACGTCGCTGATCGAGTCCAGTCGAAAGAGCACTTCTATCAGACGCTTCGTCTCGGCAGTCGATGCGTCTCGCTCTTTGCTGTTGGTGATGCTGCTACTGCTACTATCTCTGCGACTCCGACTTTCGAAAGACGACGCATCCTCTTCGTGGAACATCCACTCGGGCGACGTGACAAGCGAAATGAACCGCTGCGAAATCTGTGTGACGATGAACCCGCGGTAGCCGTCGAACTTGTCGCCGAGTGAGCTTAGCCCATGAATGCCTTTCAAGTGCTCTCGCAGCGTTGTCTGCGCTCTCTCGATGAGATCCAACGCGCTCGTGTAGTCCTGACATTGCACCAGTGCGTCGATTGCGGACTCAGCGTTCTTGACGCTTTCGATCATCGTCACGACTTCGTGCAGCTCTGCGATGCGTTTCTGGCGGCGATGCAAGCTCACAATGTCGAGTGTCTTGTCCGCTAGCCCATTTCGCAGTCGGTCCATCGTCTTTCTGAGAGTTGCAACCTGGTCGCAGGCGACCGAGATCGATCGCTTCATCACTTCCTGGTTCGCAGACGCTTCGAAGAACCGGTCGGATCGAGACGACACCTGACGCAGCAGCGTGAACTCGACGCGATCGAGGTATCCTGTTAACTATAGATATGGTGATACAACAAAAATGGTTCAGTCATTTTTCAGAATACTTGGTGGCATTGCGCAGCCCTGTGGGTACCTCTTCTTGCAGCGTCGATGACGTTTGCATGCTCATGACTTCTTCAAAGACCGCGGGGTCGGTCAGATCGAAATTCGGTCGAAAGAACATGCTCGGAACGACATCCAGGCACTTGGCGACGTCCTCTGTCATTCAAAAGCGACAGTTCGTTTGTTAGCCATCCGCACACTCGACCACAGAACGTCGCGTTCATATCGAATCGATGAATACGTACCGTCAGCGACCGATATGGAGGGTACGTTCTTCGAAGAGAGCTGCTCGCTGATCGGCTTGGCGTGGTTCTCTTCGTACTTTTTTGCGTTCTTGCCGAATTTCTTGAGATACGGATCAAAGTCGCGCGTGTGCACGAGGTCGAGCCCCGGGAACGGCAACATCGGGATGTCAGCCTCCAGCGGGTAGAACACATCGAGCAACGCACCGCCCCAGTTGCTCGCCTTTGGGTTCGTGAGCACCGAGTGCAGATTGTGATGGCACACTTCAAGGTACGCGCGCTCTTCCTCGTCCATGTGCTCCACGTCCTTCAGCGCTGATGACGACGCAGAAGACGACGCAGAGCCTGTTCTTATGTTTGGTCGTGGTGGGAGCTCCCCTCTCGATCCTGTTCGAGACGACGAGCTCGTTTGAGAGCTCGTGCGCGAGCTGTGGCTGTTGCCAAAGCCGCCCGCACCGCCGCCGCCCGCAGATCGCGCAGACGCTGGCGCTGTGAGCTCCCGCTCGCCGCCAAAAGACGACATGTTGTGCGCATAGTGACCGCCATCAGAGCGCGTGGACGAGGGCGTGCGCACATCGAACAGACTTGGGTACTCGGAAGGACTCGGCTGCGCTATGCGACTCGAAGAGGAAGGGGTCATGAGCGAGCGCGGTGTGGTGGCGGCGATGACCGAGTCCTTGACGGCGGTGATGGGGCTGCTCAAGCCGTCCCAGCCGCGCTTGAGCAGCCCGCTAGGAGAGAAGAACGCCGACGGCTTCTTCCCGTCCATACTTGAGCTCTCTTACGAATGCACGCGCGTGCGCACAGCCAGTCAGACGGACTGCTAGCGAGGCGGATATGAAGAGCGCGAGCGAGCCTTGAAGCCTTGAAGCTCTCTGTCAAATGCGCCACGCAGACGTGGGGCTTCACGAAATAAGGGGATGTTGCACGAAGTTCGCGCGTCTTGAAACAACCGCTCATGGGGTTGCATGAAGGTAGCATAGTTTTAGTGACATATCCTTGACTGTTAACAGTGACATTAAGAAAACGACATACTGTAGACGCTGAAATAACTGCGCAAACATTTTTGGTGACAGTATTGTGAATGAATGTGAAATAGCTCCACACATTTCATGGTTTGAATCATTTATTTGCAGTCCCATTATCCACCTCTTCAAACGAATATATTTGCTTTAAGGGCGTGTGTAGTATAGTGGTCAGTATCTCACACTGTGGCTGTGATATCCCTAGTTCGAATATATTTGCTTTAAGTCATGGGTATCTTAAAAAGAAAGGTAACCCTCCAACATTGTTACTGAAGTTACCGTCTGACTTTGGTTACCTTCTCATTTCCAACAAAATAAAAAGGATTTAAAGATAGGCTAATACCTCAGTTTTGGGGTGATTTCGGTAAGCTGTAAGCCATTGACATACCAGGTTTCCGAACCCTGTGAAACTCTATATCACGTCTCGGAGTTATCGGAAAGTTTGTATCACGGTGGCTCACATCTTGGCAAGATCTCCCTAAAACACTGCCCTCTATCACTGTCAATTCTTGCAAAATGAATTGGTATTGAGTGTCATGTCATGTTATTGAGGCTCGTTTGTGCAATGTTTAAATAAACCACTTTTACAAAGAGAGAACACACTTCAAATTCCACCATAAAGTCTCCATAAACTGTACATTGTTCACTGGAAAGGCCAATCAAAATTAACTTTTTGAATTAATGCCTCTTGTTTTTTGGAGTGCATGCAGTTGTAGTGCAACCACAATCAGACTTTTGGTGATTATTTATAAGTGCAAATATCCTATTTAAGTATGCATCCACAGGGTTGCAACAAACATAGGATATGCGTATAGCTAGTAAATTCCAAAAAGGACACGTATAAAGACAGCATTGCCAATTTAGTGTATTTTCCCTAATACTGTTTCATTGGTGTTGAAGTTGGCAGAAGAAGAGGACGACAACTCCGACTTTGATTTTTGCTTGCTTGCGTTGTTTGGTATGCTCGCTGGATTGCAGATGCCATCTGCGTGGTGAAACATGCGCAACAGAGCACCTGAAATCAGTTTTGAAAGGCGTCTCGGGGTGGCAAAGCGAGCGCCATTTCCCGGTGTCTTGGTGACGGAAACGCTCCCAGCGTTGAACTCGAGAATAGAAGCCCACAGCCTTCTCTAGTATCTTTCAAAGGTGCACGATCTCCCATTCGAAAAGAACCCGGCGCCTCCCTGGGATTCCGCGAAAATGCCGTCCATCTCATCAGATCCAAGGACAGACAGAGACACGCAAGTATGGGAAAATATCCGCACACCGCCGACCTTGATTTCAAGGTTGATGTGTGTGCAATTCCAAGGCATAAGCTCAAAACATAAGCTCGAACATATCCACTCGAGTGCGACACCATGTTTGAAACACCGGGAAGCGAAACTAGGGTCGTCATGACCCCTAGTTTTCCACCATCAACGAACCGCTGCTGACGCGCCAGCTTGACACACCAGATCGGGACTCGACAACATCCATTCAACAACGGCGCTGTCGCTGTCGCCATGGTGATCCCATCCAACATAAATCAATCGATCGTGGGGCGGAAGATCTTTTCGCGAAAGATGGCGATCATGCGGTGGTGGTGACGCACCCCGTGTTGCTGCAGCGTAGTGCCGCGCAGTCACGTTTGGCGATCGCCGATTGGTTAAGAAGTGCAGCGCGTCATCCTTCTCCCACCAGATGGCGCTCACCAAACGAACGACAGCTCGATCGCACGCATGCTGGTTGCTAAATTTTGCACGCACTGCTGTGGTAGCAGTTTGAAATCGGACGACTTCTGTCTGCTTGGAAAAGCTGAACTGAGTGAGAGCCAGGTGTGCTGGCCCTCATGACTTTCACGTTCCCACATCATCCTATCAATAGCATTACCGAATGTCTGGTTCACATACGTACAACGTACAGCGCTATTAGCGTTGAAAACGAGTGGGTAAAAGCGGATGAAGGTGGTGGTGAAGGCGCGCTCATTCATGTAGACGGAGCGATAGAAACGGGAATGGTGGCACTGGGTGCAAAGCCGATGCGACAGCGCTTTTTTAAGTCGACGGAATGACAAGCACGCACAAGATCCTCTTTTTCGACGCTTTTCGATTCGGATCTTGACTGTGCAAGAGGCACTGAATGTCAAACTGCTTACCTCTCATAATCACATATCATGTTTAAGATTTATTTTATAAATTAACGAGCACTTTCTATATAATCAATCATATTGTGTGTTTTGAAGAGGTTTATGAATTCAAACAGATCAATGAAACCACGTGATTGGACGATCTTTTTCACCCCTTCCCAAGTGTAGGTGCTGACGCGCCGTGCAGCCTGGCGACTTTCCCATGTTGACCATCACTCCGCCAGCGCACACTCGCTCAGCAGGCTCCCACTTCTTGCGCCAGTCAAGCAAATGCTTGAAAGGCACATCTTGCGAAGCTTGCTTGGGGAATTGTCTGGCTGGACGGACGGACGGACGGACGGAATCCCACGCGCCACAAGCGACGTCACTTCCCAACTTGCGTCGTCGCGCACACCCACCCGCTCGTCTTCCTTCGTTCCGCCATTGATTGGTGACAGATCGCATTGAAGACACCGCGGTGCCGACGAGAAGAAACGCCCACCGTCTGTTTATTTAGACACCACATCAAGATCAACCCACACGCGAGCGAGACGACTGACACGCAAAGCACAAGCATAAAGCATGGCGCTCTGGGGCACGCTGCGGCAGCGCATCGGCGGTGGCTCGACGCGCGCTGACTCGGACGCGTTCGTGGACGACTTTTTTAAGAAAACCAAGCAGGACCCGCGCTGGGAGCTCGAGCGACTCGAGAAGGACGTGAACGAGTTCATCGCCAACCAGCTCGCGGACAACCGCCGCGGCATCGCGCTCGTCACGTCCGGCGCGACCATCGTGCCACTCGATGCGAACAACGATACGTTTGTGGACCTGTCGGCGAAGATCCAAGAGCACCAGGGGCCGGCGTGTGCCGAGTACTTGCTGCATCTTGGGTACGCGGTCATCTTTTTGTACCGCGAGGACTCAATGCAGCCGTTCACACGCCACTTCCAGAAATACATCCAGAACGGCGCGTTTATGAGCATGTTCCACGTGCGCGAGCAGGGGCTCGTGCTCGAAGGACTGGATCTCGACCAGCAGGTCAAGATGCAGAACATCACGCAGCTGTACAGCGATGCGAAAGACCGCCTGCTCAACGTCAGCTTCACCTCTGTGCAGCAGTACCTGATGCTGCTCCGCCTGACCACGAAAGCCGTGAACGCAGCAAACAACCGCGGGATCGTGATCTTGGCGGCGACGGTCATGGACTTTTACGTGCCCATGCACGAGCACGACCTCGCGAAGAAAGACAAGGGCGAGTTCTCGGTGAACTTTGTGCGCGTGCCCAAGCTGATCAAGCGCGTGCGCAAGGAGTGGTGTCCTAAGGCGTTCCTGGTCACGCTCAAGCACGAGTTCCAGGACGGTCAGATGATTGAAGCGGCACACGGTGACATTGAAAAGTACGGTGTGGATGTAATCGCTGGCACGTACCGCCACGAGAACACGCACGAGATCTTGCTCATCACCGAGCAAGAAGACACGATCGTGAGCTGCCCAGCGGATGAAGACATCAATGACGCGTTCGCGTCTGCACTCGCAGACATGCACCGCAACTTCCGCAAGAAGCGCGAGATTCTACAAAAGGGCAAGCAGCTGCTGCTGCTCTCGGCCAAGTTCTCGATGCTCAAGGAAAAAGACCTGATCAACGAAGACGCGAACGGAAACAAGAACGTCAAGTTCGGCAAAGGCGTCAAGATCTGCACGGACCGCCGCAATGGCGGCAAGGCGTCGGTGTACGAGCTCAAGCACATTTTCCAGAACAAGCGCCGCTGTGCGCGTGCCCACGTGTGGGAGAGCTCAGTGGAGCACAAGTCGGGTCACTCAACCACGGACGTGGTGGTGGCGTTCAGTCCCGCGGGCAACCCCGAGACGATCCGCGACGTGTGGGGCGATTTCTGGTCGGGCTGGGCGGAGAACGAGATCTCGGAATTCAAGCGACAGATGGGCACCGTGTCGCTCACGTCCGCACTGAACGTCGTGACGTCGTCGATCTCGGGTGACTACAGCCCGGCGTCTGCGATCTTGCAGTTCATGTGGAGCAAGATCGGCTCGGCGTGGTCGGATGGTGAGCAGACGCGCATTCGCCAGAGCATCCAGAACATGATGGCGATGGGGCTGGATCGTGGTCTCATTGAGCCTCAGGACATCACGCCACTGGATAAATTGATGGCGCAACCGCGCATTCAGCGCTTCAACTCACTCGTGCTCGATCAACCGCCTGTGTCGGTGCACTCGCATTCGCGCCGTCGGCGACGAGACAGTGACGAAGACAGTACCGACAGCAACCCGATCCGCCTGAGCAAGGCGCGCAGTGTGCGTGTGCACCGCGCCGTGCACGACTACATGCAGGACATGATCAAGGACGGCTTGCTGGACACGATCATGAAGTACGTGGAGCAAGGCGCAGCGGTGCACATCACAGGCTACAGCATGGGTGGCATGCTCGGTCAGTTATTTATGCTCTACCTGGGCGACCGCGCGCGCATGGAAGGATTGGACGCGAGCCAAATCAACATGGTGGGCTTTGGTTCGCCGCGCATCGGCGACATCGGCTTTGCTGCGCGCATGCGCGTGCTCTTTGACCCGGAGCAGGTTCTCATTGTGATGCACCCGTCTGACACGGTGCACGCGTTCCCACCAACAGCAGAGGGCTACGTGGACTCTGCGATCAAGATTTTCCTCAAGGAGGGCGGCTGGGGCGTCGGCCGGCGCACGGCGTCGCCGTTCTCGCTGCTGCCGATGACCAAGTCGATCGACAGCATCCTCGAGCGCGCGTTCAAGTCGTCCGCCGAGGCGAAGAAGGCGGCGGAGACCGAGTGCACGTTCTGTCTGAGCAAGGCGCACTCGGCAGAGCAGCACCGGTGCCGGTACTGCATTGAGCGCGGCACGCACCGCGGCGCGGACTGCCCGAACCGCAGCAAGCCGTGCCTGCTCTGCGGCCACGCGAACCACTGCACGGGCGAGCACCGGTGCAAGGTGTGCCAGCAGTACGGCCACCGCGGCCGCGAGTGCCACGCGCAGCGCGACGTCGGGTTCACGGAGCTGGTCACGTACTTCCGGTTCCACCATTTCCTGTACTACAATTCGAATTTGAAAAAGTCGGTCGAGTTCACCGCAATCTAGGGATAGACAGTCAAACTGTGTCTATGAGTCCTCTAAGCTAGTTTCTAATAAATCGTAATGTTATTCCTTTCATACTCACCACCATTGTGCCATTGAGCTCCTCTCTCTATGTGTCGTCAATACACCCGCAGGTTCTGGTGCAGCGCTTGCGAGGATGGCGGATAGATGGACCAGAGCGCAATCTTGTGGTCCTTGGACGCCGATGCAAGCAGCGAGCTGTCGGGGCTGAAGTCGAGTCCGAAGACGCTCTCGGTGTGGTGCTTGAGAATCGCCAGCGGCTTGAGCTTGCGCAGGTGGAACACGCGCACTCTGAACAGTTCAAAAGATAGACACGCTTCGTGAGTCTGCATCCCAGAGTCCATACATACAAAGAAACACGAACACGGTCAACCGAAGTCGTTCATACCTGTGGTCCCAGCCAGCGGACGCGAAGATGCGCTGGTCGCCGCGGATGCGGATGGCGCTCATGCCGCCGTGGTTGCACTTGAAGAACGAACGCGACGAGATCGCGAAGCTGCCGGCATCAAACTTCGCGACAAAGAGATCTTCCCCCGAGGAGCCGCAGATCGCCGACTGCCCGTCTCGCGTGACGTCAAACGCCAGCACTATGAGCAGCATCACAATCACACAATCACAAATAGTATTAGTTTAAGTCTGGTTACATGCTGCTAATGACACAGATTCAGCGCTGTTAACGTACATGGATTCGAATCTGGCGTGACCTGCACCTCGCACGCGGTCTTTCCGCCCGAGCGCAAGTCGAGAACCACGAGCGCGCCACTTTCAAAGCCCGCGCCGATGAACGTCTGCGTGGAGCTGTCTGTCTGAACCCCAGTGGCCTCGAAGAGACTCAGCGACATACACATGCCTTTCTTGCTCTTCGTACTGCTGCCAATCTCACTGACTCCATCAGAGATAGCGACGTGAAGCGCTGGGCTTGATGAAGTCACGCGGCAATCGTAGACGAGGATCTAAAGAGGCAATTCATAGATTCATAGAGACACACCAGTTAATACGACTGATGTGACTAGGACGATGAGCATAACACCAAACGATAGATGGTCTGGCTTACATGGCTCCCTTCAGCACTCGGACACACGATCAGGCTCCCATTCGCCACTGTGTCATTCGCCTGCTGTGGTCCTTGATGCAGCTCTTCTTCACTACTCTCCGCACCTGCAGCATCCGGCCACCGCAGCGTCGCGAACTTGGTGAACGAGAACGAGCCGCAATAGTAGGACGCCAGCGGCTCGCAGCCTTGGCGGAAGCTCGCAGTGTCCCACACTTTCACGAGCCCATCGCGACCCTGTGTCACAAAGCGTGCCGCAGCAGAGGAGCCCAGCGGACTCGCGTGCAGCACGCCCGCTTTCGAGTGCGCAGTCGTCATGGAAGCCGACTCGCGGCGCGACCGCAGGTCCCAGATCTTCACGACGCCATCGGCGCTGCCCGACACGACGCTCGTGGACGACAGAAAGCTGCTCGCGTTCACCGGCACGCCATGGCCGCGCAGGACGGCCAGCGGCTCGGGCGGCGACTGCAGCGATGATGAGGACGTTTTCTTGCGGGCTGTTGCCATTTTGGTGTCGCTAGTCTTGAGATTGATTTGACCTAAATACGGGTTAAAAACCCGTATTTACGTCGAGTCATGGTTGCGTGGAGGTGTCGCAAGACACCTGGGATCTTCGTT
>JALBZB010000859.1:0-16807 GCA_038050625.1 Pythium sp. MPC-2022a | reverse complement strand
AGCCTACGTGGAGAAAAAGAACGAGATGAACAGGCGTCTGAGCCCCGTGTACAACGAGTACATCTTCTGAAAGCTGAAGTTGGGCGGCTACATGCGTCGCCAAATAACGGAAGCTCGTCTCCTAAAGCGGTTCAAGAAGCTGTTCGGAAGCGGAGCAGAAACGATAGTCGCGATAGGGGATTGGGATCAGAGGCAGCACCGCAGGTTCAAGGAGCCGTCAAGGGTAAGGGCTTCAGGATAATGTTTCTGAAAGTGGGCTACGATGCGTACCTGGTCGATGAGTTCCGCACCAGCTCCAGGTGCAGCGCGTGTGAACAGGGCGAGTGTACGACATTCCGGGTCTGCGAGAACCTTAGACCGTACAGGAGCGGCAATATCTCGCGTCGCGGGCTGGTCAAGTGTACGACTTGTTCCAGGCTGTGGGACCGAGATACGAAGGCCGCGTCGAATATCTGGAAGGTGGCAGCGAGCGCGATCCTAGGCGAGGATCGCCCCGCGTACCTTTGAAGGTCCAGATGGGCCTTCAGCGGTGCTATGTCGGCAGGGAATGAACGTCCCAGGTGTCTTGCGACACCTCCACACAACCACGATTTGACCTAATACGGATCACTAAGGATAATAGAATATTAATAGCAGCATATCCACGCTCCACTTGGATCTCCGCCTGATATCATAGTGAGCTTTTTGCTATCATGTGCTTGGATCTGCTTCTCAACTCGCATCAACATCGTCAATCGGAATATCCCATTCTCTGCTTCTGTTGGTGGAGATCTTATCGATGCCGCTTTGGCTTCATAATCTGTTATTATTGGTCGATATATTTTCATCGCCAAGATCTCTCTCTCTTTCAGATCGGACTCGAAAATAAGCCACCCAGACCAGTAGTACCCATTTATTCTTGCTACGTGGATAGTCAACAATGACCCAGCCGAGCCTTCAGGGAAGCTTGAGGGCTTGTCGCCGTTGCCTAGAAGCATTTGGCTCATTTACATTCTTGAAGGCGACGGGAACCAACTGGTGGTGTTGGTGGGTTTCTTGCGATCAGTATGCCTCCAACTCTGCTGCTATCGACCTGGCGGAAGCTTCAAGCAACGAATGTTGCATCAACCGCTGACGACTGCAAGGATAAGAAGGCTCACACGAAAGAGTCGCAGTCGGGATCCCAGCAGCAGGAGTGGGCGCCATCGCACATCATCCACCTGCAGCGCATTGAGCGCCAGGAGCGCGAGTCGCTTGCGAAGCTCAAGGCTGAAGAGCGTATCCGTAACAGCGTCCTCGACACGCAGGATAACAACGAACTGCCTAACGATAATGAGGCTCTGCAGAACCAAGAAGACGAGCAAGAAGAAGCTCAGGACTTTGACGTGGACGAGATCTTCCACTTGTCGCCAGCAACGTGCCCCAATATGCGTGGTGACCCTGAGCCAGTGGTCACAGCACCAGATCCACCACTCCCTCCTCCTTTGGTTAACGATGCCAAACAGCGAAGCCTGCTTTGTGAGCGGAACTACGAAGCAGACGCTGCACTCAAGCTCAAGATCTTCACGGGATCGTGGAACATGGCCGCGAAGGACCCATTTGCTGACAAAAAAGGCGAGTACATTGGGGACGCGCTGGCGGCGTCTAGCTTGAGCGAGTTCCTCCCGCTTGGGTACGATCTGTACGTGATCGGCACGCAAGAGAAAGTGTCCAAGCACCTCCACTCGGCTGTGCTTGCACGGCTGAACTCTCCCGCCAGTTACGGCCCCACTAAAGCGGCCCAGAGCCGTTACAATAACAACAGCAGCTTCTCGGCGCCAAGGTACATCCGACTAGGCTTGCATCCCAGTCAACCAACTTGCGGACGCTCCAAGTCGACGCCATCCTCTTCGTCTGTCCCACCGAGTCCAGCCTTCCACCGCTCGCGGTGCGACAACAACAGCTCGGAGATCAACGACAGCTTCGCGGACTCAGTGCTTCGCGTGAGCTCCTTCGGTCTGGTCAGTAGTAGCACGACGAGCAACGGCACCAGCGGCTTTGACTCAAAGCAGTCTTCGTCATTCATTGGCACTACATCAACAGCAGCAGCTACGCCACCATCCCTCGGAAAGCTGAAGCGAAGCACCAGTAAAGAGCACCACCGCAGAACCCACGAAGTCCGCGGTCGCGGCGACGGAGCGTTCCTACACTCCAAGTCGACGAGCATCGCGATCTACGTCGCTGTCCACCTGGAGCCTGCAATAGAGGTCGTCCGTGTCGGCGCGCACAAGTTCTCGTTCGCGAGCGGCTCAAAGGGCGGCCTCGCGGTCATACTGCGCTTCGCCGGCGACCAGACGATCACGTTTGTGAACTGCCACTTGGAGGCGAACCGTCCCGCGCTGCGGCGCCAGCAGCTTGATACGCTTACAAAGAAGCTTCCAAAGGCCATGGGCTTTGAAGACAGTGGCAGCAGCAACAACATCAAAATGGACTTGGCATCGTGCAGCGATCACGTCGTGTGGATGGGAGACTTCAACTACCGGATCCACTCTCTTGATGGTCAGACTGTGCTCAAGCTGCTCGGCTCGAACCGCCACATGGAGCTCCACGACCGGTACGACAGCATGAAGGACGACATGGACTTTGTCGCGGGCATGCGGCGCTTCAAGGAGCCGCTTAAGTGGCCCACGTTTTACCCTACGTACAAGAAGCTTCCAAACCGACCCAGCGGTGTCTCCATGACGACCGAGAACCCATCCTGGCCGCTGCAGATCTACCGCGTGCGCTACAAGGAACCTTTCTACAAAGGCGGCAAGGTGAAGGCGCGCGTGCCGGGCTGGTGTGACCGCATCCTGCACTGCTCTGCACCGGCGTGGCAAAGCTACTTGGAAGTGGAGAAAGTGAGCTGTCGGCTAGAAAACGATAAGCCAACGAGTGGAGGCCATAGTGAAACACTGCAAGCAAACTATCGGTCGGTAAATGATGCTCTGCGCGGGAGCGACCACAGCCCCGTGTTCTGCACTTTTCTCTGGACAGTGACCGGCGGAGGACAGCAGACGCACTAGCTCTAATAGGAAACAAGATCAATAGATAGAGTCAAGAGAAACAAACAATTTGCCATTTGAAGCAGTCGCTCAGTCCTCTCGAAAATAAGGGGAAAATGATGTTACCGAAAACTCATGGTAGTTTGCGTGAAGACAGATAGAGGGAGAAACCACAAGACTGCAGCGAGCAAAAGTTAAAGGGTAGTCTGTGCTGTAGGTAAGTAGGTCACTGACGTGGGTGACGCATTAAGATTGGTGCACCAATCGGCAAAATTCTCAATATCCAGCAACTGGAAAGCGATGCAGGAAAATCAACTAGACGAACGCCAGAAAGAGAAACATATAAAGTGGAGTGGTTCTTGGTCTCACAAGTTGTTTATAGTTGCGGGATAAATTACCAGTTCTGCATCATTTCGAACGCAAGTTGTCGCGTTAAACGAAAGTTCTTGAAGCTGGGAATGAGTGAGAGACTCGTACTCATTCCCAGTTCGAAGAACGCTGGAGATGAAAGAATACTGACAGAAGTCATCGACTTTCGTCATAGTCCTATCTCAAGATAAATACAACTCTGGGATGTGCATAAAGTTCTTTGCTGAGGCAGAGAACGAAGAGGACGGCGGAAAAATGCGCTCGCATTTTGATCGAGGTACCATCAAACTGAGTTGAGGCAAAACATATAAAATAAATATTTCGATGAAAGCGATTTGAAAAAATCGAGTTAATATTGGAGCTTCTAAATAACCAATTGTTTGGCTCACAGTTGCTTTGTTGCTGCCCGGAAGAACAACAGTCTCTTAGGTAGAATACCGTGCGTGGGTGGTGAAAGATGGATATGCAAGAAAACACACAAATCTGTCACTGGTGAAGGCGATATGTTGAGGTAGGTGGAAGGTATCAATCAGTACGATAGATCGCGTGTCAGTTACTTTTCGATCATTCAGTTTCGTTCCAGGTTTAGACGCTGGGAACTGTAAAAAAATACCAAACTTCGTAGCTGTAATGTGAATAAGTATCCAAGCTGCTCGAACACACGAAATGGTTTGTTTTCCTCGGAAGTTTTCTCAATGAAAATAATATCCACCACCTTGAGTGAATCAAACTTTTGAAGCGGCTGCTGATGACCAGGGAATGCGATCATTCAACGCACGCCAAGTTAGAACCAGGATATTTAGACAACCCAAATATCGAGCCGTTTTCATTTTTTTTGTTCTTTCCTTGGTAAATTCGATACTTCGAGGTAAGAAATACCGGATCCCGGTATTCGAATTGAACAGAACATGAGCCCAAACCCACACAAAAAATTCGATTGCCACTTTCGGAAACATAGTATGCGACTCCTGTGGAGGGTGCACGACGTTTTGCGCGCTTGCTCCTTGAGCGAGCGGACGTCGTAACCACTCGGGTTATTTGTTCGTCTTGCTCGCGTGCGTCAGTCACTTGCGGTGACCACATGCATACCGTCACTCAGTGCTAAAGGCGGCGGTGTGTGTGGAGGCTGCGCGCAGGGAAAACTCGCGGTGTCGTCTTTCTCGACCCAGCCAAGCCATGTGAAGACAGCTCGAGTGTTTGAGCTTGTGCATTCTGACGTCATGGGACTAATGAGGATGTTGAGCAACGGAAATGTGCGCTATATCCTGCATTTTGTAGATCACTATTCGAGATATGTCACTGGGTTCTTCCTGAAGAAGAAGAGTGAGATTGCGTCAAAGTTCAAGGAGTTCAAGAGCCTCGTCGAGAACCAGTTTGTCCATCGCATTTTGAAGGTACGTACAAATAACGGTGGCGAGTTTGTCAACAAGGAGTTTGACAGCATATGATCATCGAGCGAAATCATGCATCAGCTCTCCACGCCGTACAGCCCCCAACAGAGTGAACTGGTCAAACGAATTAACAGGACCGTGATCAAGATGGCGCGATCGATGCTCACTCCAAGCGTCTAGACTACAAGCGGTGAACTGAGGCAGTGAATACAGCCATCCACCTCGCCAATCGCATGGTGAACAGCGCGAATCCGACAACTACTCCGTACCAAATCCTTTTTGGCAAGCCTCCACAAACGGGACATCTGTGCGTGTTCAGTTCAATGGGTTACGTAAACATCGAAAAGGAGTGCCGAGCGATACTGAACCCAAAGAACTACAAGTGTGTGCTCTTGGGATACTCAGAGTGGTCGAAGGCATACCGTGTGCTCAACAGTGAAGACGGCAAAGTGAAGCTGAACCGTTCGCTGGTGATCGATGAGCGGGAAGTCGACGGAATCTACGATCTCGGTTTGGCAGGAATTTCGGGGGAGTGGGTCACATGGCATGAAGAACACAACAAAGACGTCACTGTAGCGAGGTCCAACGACTCGCAACACAACCGCGATGTTGACATAGAGGAGGTTGGCAACAGTGAAAGTCAACACAGCGATGTGGAAGATTCCAGCAGCGGGCAAGTGGCGGAGGTGAATGCCGTTAAGCCGATGCCAAGTACAGAGCTGCAGCACGACGATCAACTGATTGTGCACCAACAGTAACCATTGAGTTCAATGGTGTTCCACCCGTCGTTGTGCACGTGGTCAGGACCGCACTGCCAATCGCCCATGTTAGCTGACAATGGTGACAGTGAAGCCTCACTCCGTAGACTTTTGGAGTAGGAACCAAGTGCCGCTGAATCAAGCTCGAGATCCACGGTGTTATACGACTTGACGCCTACTGACCATGCGGACGATGACGAAAGAAGCCATCGTGCACCGAAGCGCAGCAGAACCGACGAAGCATATAACTACAGCTTTCTTGCCGATGTGAGCTACGTTCCAGACGTTTCCAGAACATACCGTCAAGCTGTAAGTGGAAGCGAGAAGCGCATGCGGCAAGCCGCGATCAAGGCTGAAATCGAAACTCACATGCGGAACGGTACCTGGTGTAATGGGGCTCAGCCCAGCCCAGTTATTGCGAGAGCGAAGAGCTGAGTGGATCTGACCCTTGAGGAAGCGTAGAGCAAACGGAACTCGCACAGAGGTGTGAGCCGATGCTTGGGCCTGGGGGTCTTGGGTCTCGGCCTTGGGGCTTCGAGACGAGTGGTGACTTGAACGGAAGAGGAGGTGACTTGAGTGGTGAAAGGTAAATTTGCAACTGAATTGAAAAGCTGTTATGGTTCCTGTCGCTACTCCTAATGCGTTTGAAGGGCTCCTAGAGGTTTTACGAGTAAAACCTCACTCCTACATATAAAACCTACAATCCTGATATATAAAACCTTGAGTACACTGAGGTTCAACCCATAGACCTTGAACTTGAAGTCTGGCGGGAAATTCCCTGCGATGTGAATGGCTCGCGCCACTCACATGAATCTGGCTGTCGCGTCGGTCGCGTCACCAGTCCAGTTCCCAAAGAGCAGGAACCATCATTCCGCACATGATTGCGACCAGTGGTGATTACTCCATAATGCACCCACTGTCTGTGCCGGAATGGTCCGTGACATCATCCGATGATGTCACCTGTGCACATGGGTATCGGCGGTATTACCGGTATCCGACCGGTAATAGTCACCCATTGTGCACTGTGAGGTGATGTGTGCCACACACATCTGCCTCCATGTAATGGCCATGAGGGCCCGTTACACCTGGGACATTGTGCCTCGCGAGGCTAGCGTGACGACGATCGGCTCAAAATAGCTCTTTGTCAAGAAGAGGAATGAAATTGGCGAAGTGGTCCGGCACAAGTCACGTATCGTGGGATTGGGATACACCCATGAATTCGGAGCCAATTTCTTCGAAACTTACTCCCCAGTTGCGAACATGAACTCAATCCGCGTTCCGCTAGTGATCTGCACGCATCTCGGCTGCATAGTCCTCCAGTTCGACGTGGATACGTCGTTCCTGAATGTAGTACTACGAGACATTGCGATGATGGAGGTGCCTGAAGGCGTCAATTCCCCTACCAACAGCGTCTGTCGACTTCGCAAGTCGCTGTGCGACTTGAAACAGAGCTCACACGAATGAAACCGGGCCATCCAACGCGTCTCGGATGCAATGGGTTTCAAGGCGCCGAGTGTGGACCCGTGTATCTACGTGATGGAGCGGCACTACACCCGAGTATACATGTGCCTATATGTCGATGATATACTGGTCGCGGCGAAAACCGCGGCTGCCATCAGCATTGTCAAGAAGAAGCTTGAAGATCATTTCCAGACCAAGGAACCCGGGATCGCGGAATTCGAGCTGGGGATGGAGATCAATCAAGATGTCGCGAGCCGCACAGTGGGCATCAAACAAACCCAGTACATCCGAGACGTGGCTGATCGGTTTGGGCAGGTGAACGCGAAGGGCGTCGGGAGCCCGTGCAACAACAGCATTAAGATATCCAGCAAGGACAGCCCTACCAGTGCAAAGGAAGCTGTCGCAATGAAGTGCCGACCGTATCGATCGTTGATCGACTGCTTACTCTACATCGCGACTTGCTCAAGGCCAGATGTAGCGTTTGCAGTCTGCCGTCTGAGCCGGTTTGTAGAAAAACCCGGTGAGATCCACTGGAAGTCTGCGATCAAGGTGCTGCGCTACTTGTGGACCACACACGACTATGGTATCCGCTATGTTGGCCGTTGTGGCAAACCGCAGTTAATCGCTTTCAGCGATGCAGATTGGGCGTCCGACATCGACTGCCGATGCTCTGTATCCGGTGTGATTCTGCCCATCAACGGAGGACCAGTCGTCTACAAGAGTAAAGCTCAAAAATATGTGGGGCTCAGCTCATCGGAAGCTGAGTACATGGCTGCGAACCTGTGCACTCAAGAAATCCTTTGGACACGCGCGCTCCTGACTGCCATGGAGATCAAGCAAGATGGCCCAACGATGATGGTGGAAGACAATCAAGGAACTATCGCGCTAATGAAGAGTGTTGGATATCAAGGTCGTGCGAAACATATCGATATCCGGTTTTATTTCGTCCGTGAGAGAATCTTGAGCAAGGAGATTGACGTGCAATACATTGGACCGGAGAAACAAGTTGCCGACATCCTGACAAAAGCAATCCCGACGAAGCAGTTCCAGTATCTGCGCAAGGCATGCGGTGTCCACAACCTGTCCAAGTAGCGACGCACAATTTCCCGAAGAAGTGAGTGGGAGTGTTGAACTGAGTTGCACGTTTTCGTGTGCGTGTGCTCGCATGCAGAACAACTGCAGTTCCTAATACTCAAGCCAAGTACAATAGGAGTTGCATGTTTGCATAGTGAGACCGAGTCAGTAGCTTAGGTGAGAGTTGCTCAGATGACTCATCAGTAGTACGGAATTACGCTCTGCAAGAGAAGCCCAGGGAAGGCTCTCGCAGCGCTCGAGACGAGCTCGCTGGCTTTGTATAACCATCAATGAATTCACTTTTCAATTTGACCTAAACACAACAGAATCGATCAAGTGTATCCATTTATTTATAGGACTTGATTTCTCTTGATCGCTCATTTTATTTAACACAACCTCTGTGACTGTGTTAATTGCGCCTTTTCTCTCCGTAAAGAATACTGACCAATCATATCCGTGTCCGTTTTAGAATTTTACAAGTGAAACTTCGCGTTTGTGGCTCTTTGGCAACTCAAAGTCGAGTTCAATCGTCTGAGAGTTCCAATTGAAGTAGATTTTACAGCCACGAATATCTGCCCCTGCACCGTGTAACAGTACATTGGCGTCCGCTGGCTGGCATTTACGTATTAAGTTTCACAGATATCCAACGGTTTATATATTATTACTATACTGCTCGCAAGGCAGCCAGGTCCTCCACCCCTTTGCTTTGTACCTTCTTTCTGTTCATTGTGCAATTTGCAAAGTGCCACACACAAGGGAGAGACCGCAACGAGCTCGCCCCGCCATTGATTGCATCGCTTTCAGCAACGCCAGCCGCGCTACTCCTCGCTCGCTCGACCTCTTTGGAACCCTCGCGTGTTCGACTACCATAGACGTACCTCACGTATCAAGACGCCTCTGGATATTGCATACAAAAGGTTGGCAATCATTTCTACTTACATCCACTGCAACATGGAGCAGTTCGCGCGTCGGAGGTTCGTGTCATTCCCGTGCGAAGACGGGACAAAGTTGACTGGAACACTAGACGTACGCGGCTCGGATACGAATGGTCCAGAGTTCTCTGCTTGGCGCGCCGCTTCTCGTCAATGCGTACCACAGATCCAGAGCACTCAACACCAAGAAAGACACCGCCCTCTCGCTCGCGAAGAACTTTGTGATCAAGCAAGACGGTGCGAGCGTGGGTCGCTGCTGCCAGGGGTCTCAGTACTGCTTTTGAGATGCAGCACAAGTGGTTTACTTCTCAGTCGAGTCCCAGGTCCTCGCCAGTCCCAATGCGAGGACACACAGACTAGAGACAACCACACACGCTTTGCTTTCACTGGGCAGTGCCGAAGTTCTTGTGCTGGAAATGACATCCTGACTTGGACGCCAGCAACAGACACACGACCGCGTCTATCTGAAAGCGAAAGTAGAGGTACCATGCACCGAGATGTTCAAAGCGTTCGCCATTACGACTTGTGGATGCTGGATCACTCACGCGCAAGCATCAACAACCGCGAAGTAGCAGAGATGCGGGATACTCTGGCTCTGAGCTCTCGAATCACTCGCAAGCGGCACTCTCCAAGTGGATACATTAATGTTAAGGACATCATCAGGATCAACAACTACAACCGCAACGACACGACGCGTACTATCGTCCCCAGCAGCAACTGCAGTCAACCCGAGGTGTCGAGACATCAGCAGCAATCCCAGTACCCGCAGCAAATCGAGCAGTCCACGCAGCCGCAGGACAACGCATTACCGTCTATCCCAGCGACGAAGAGCTCTCGATACCTACGCGAGATGGACCGGCGTGAGATCCTCAACCGCATCGCGTGCGGCGAGAAGCAGTCAGCGCTCGCCAAGGAGTTCCGCGTCAGCCGCGCGGCGATCTGCAACCTCAACAAGCACAGGGACAAGGTGTTGTCGAGAACAGACGAAAATCCGTTTGCAAAGCACCCAAAGAAGCCGCGTCTCGCAAAGCAGCAAGAGCGTCCAGCTACCAGTGGTGCCCACTTCACAGACCACAACGCACTGTTTAAGACCAACGTCGAACCCAATCGCGCACCTAGAATCCAAGTATCAGCAGCTCCTAAACCAGACGCAGTTTCAACCATGAAGGATACCAATTCACGCGTGTTTGAGATCAAGTCGCGCTCGATCGCGCTCTTGTTGACCATGGCGCGCGCCAGGAATGCGTCAATCTTGGACTTTCAGTGCTACACCGACCGAATCATGCGTCTGGTAGTCGAGCACGCGCTGGCATTGGAGCCAGCCAATAGAATCAACGATGCCAGTGACCTTGGTGACAGCACTACCACCTGTAGTTTAGAGTACCCGCCCTGTGGTATCGTGGTGCACCCGTCAGGCATCCCGATGCTTGACATCTTCCGCAATATGGAGCCAACGCAGCCAGTGGGCATCGTCGTAAAGAAGAGCGACTCGCCAAGTGGTCTCTCGCTCAGCCCCAAATTGCCGCGCGACTTCGCACACTACAACGTATTTGTATTCGACGCCGCAATTCAAGACGCCTCTATCGAGGTGCTGGTGGAGACGGTGACTCTACTGAAGCAACATGACGCAGCCGAGTCGATGATCTGGATCGTTGGACTCTCAATCTCTTCTCACTCTATCACTAAACTCCACTCCAAGTTTCCGCAGCTTAAGATCGTCGCAGCGAACATCAGAGATTGTGCACCTTTGAACGAGGGGATGCAGGATCCTAAGCCGACCACCAGTCGGCTACGATCACCCACAGACAACCGTGCGAGATGGAGCTCGTGGACCGATTGAAGCTAGAGTTTTTATATCCGAACAGCATTAAGTCAAGTGCAGCCAGCAAAGCGAGTAATCTTCGCTCCTCCCCCACGTGAGAAGAACAACAAAGAGGACATAGCATGATGCAGTTGACAGACGTCAGGGGTTTCTCCGAGGGGTAGAGCAGGGGGCTCTAGTCCTTGAGCGCGAACAGCGCTTTCGAATCCACTCGGAGATCCTGGACGACCTGAACTCGAGCCTGGAAGAGTATCGCGTTTTCCATGCAGAGACGACCGCACGGAAAACGCGATACAGTCCAGACCTTGAAAGATGAGTCCACGGGCAACGGTTAGGAACCAGTTTCAGCTTTCGATTAGGAATCATCTTCAGCTCTTGGATATTTCACACAACAACTGCGCAAGATCAAACCCAGTAATTTTGTACATGTGCTTCTCTATTTATACACAGCATTACAATATTAAAGAGACCTAACAGTATGTATTAACATATATTCACATTAAAACTAGTATTGTTCCTCTAGTCCTCCAATGCGATCAATAGATCTAGCCACAGGGACTGCTCTTGCTCACTCGCCGAGAGTACCTCATGCGATCCTATTCGTCACACTTCTTCGACCTATAGGTAGTGTACGATGTTCACCACGAATGCTCCACAGAGGAACCCCGATGGCGTCACACCTGCCACGAGTTCGGTCGTCACCACCCGCACAAAGGGGCTCGGCTTCGAGTACGCGTCCTGAGTGATCCACTTGTACTTGATGCGTCCTGGGGTCGCCATCACCGTCGTCGAGCAGCTGCAGTGTGTCAACAAGAATCCCTTGAGCGGTCTCGAGAACGGCTCGCGCGTACTTTTGTGCCCGTACATCTCTTTCAACATCGCGTTGAGATCATGAACAGACAACGTCACCTCTTGTTTGGATGGGAACGACGGTGGGAACCTGTGCGAGTTTCGTGAATCATCAGGCTGGAGCATGCGGTCCACGATGGCGTCGTCATCTTCGTCGCCGGAGCAATCCGTCTCGTACCACCACATCTCGCGATCGATTTGCTCTTCGTCGTAGTCTGCGTCTTTGAGCTCCTGGACCTTGTCGCGCCTCGCCTGCTTGTGCCGCTCGACACTCCCTTCTTGCACCTCAAGCAAGCAGCCCTCGTACGCGTCCTGCTTGGCATCACACAGACGACATTCCACGATAGCGACTCTACCACTGCTGCCGTCATTGGTCTCCTAAGCAAGCTCGATGTTGTTCCAGTGCGCTCCAAAGAACGACACGAACGGCTGGTCTTAAATCGTGAAGGCGTCGCCAAAGCCCTCGTGGATCGCGTTCAGAGCTGCGCAGACGGCCTCTCGCGTCTACTCGTAAGCTCCTGAGCGTAATTGATTCCCTTTGTTACTTGGAGGAAGGCGGTCCCAGAGCGAGATCACGACTGGGATCGCAAATGTCTGGTCGATCTGCAGCACCTCGTTGACCTGTTCCATGCCAGTGCAGGCGGGGAGCACGCCCTGCTCGAACGCCGCCACGAGCGAGGCCAAGTGCGTAAACATGCCTGGGTTCGCTGGATCATATCGCGAGTGAAATGTTTGCGAACTGTAATTGCCACGACTATGTGTCGGATTGGCGCATCCCTTGGAGCAGGTGGAAAAGAATCCGGTCTTCGTGGTGAGGCGCTTCGGCTCGAGGTCGAACTAGTTCTGCGTCCACTTCTTCCAGAAGTGGACGCCGCGAGTGCGCGTGGATCCCGACAGCAGCACTGTGAGCGCGAGCTCTGCGTCGTTGTGGAGGAGCTTGGCGCAGTTGAGTAGTTTGGCAGTGTCGCGCAGGGTGAGGGACCCAAGCACGCCACCGCCGCTTTCGCCTCTGAGACACAGCACGTGGCTTAGCAGATGCTCTTCTTGTGTGTCAGCAGCGCGAGGCTTCTTCTTGGTGATGGTGGTGGTGGAAGCGTTCATCCTTTGAGACGGGGCTGGTGGCGGAAGAAGCAAAATCAACAATGAGACTAAACTATGGGACTGCGTCTTGGCGCTTTGAGTGCCAGAGCATTTGCGCACGGGTTTGTTTGCCTCCGAATCACCTCACACACATACCACACATTCGGCGGGATGACTGGAGCCGTGTGGTTTTAGTTCTCAAGGTAAAATTTGTCGTGGATCAAGCTGACCTACGCTCATGGTATACACTATGGGAATGTGCGGCTTCCCGCCGCCGTTCCCGTCGAATACGGACGTGTCGCCGTCAAAAGACGACCTATCCACAACGTTGAAAGAGAAATACGGGTTTACGGAGTCGTGTGATGTGTTCTTGAGACCGCTCAAGCACTTCCTTATAACGCATTGTAGAGCGGTAACGCCTGTCCAGCGCACCGAGTACAAGTGGTTCAGTCACGACGCGTACTCGAAGTCGACGAGCCCCGGCGCGAGGGATGGTGACGACGACCGAGCTCGTGGCCGGCGTGATGTGACGTCGTTGGGGTTCCTCTGTGGGACATTCATGGTCAACATTGTGCCTCCGTGTAATACAATAGATGGTGGGTAGTACGGAGCACCTTGGGCTGTCTCTCCTTTTCTGGTAGTATCATAGAGTGGCAAGGGAACCAAATGGCTTGGAAGTGTATTTGTACTCCTGTCATACCTCTTTTCCCAATGCAGGCAGCCTACCATAAAGACCAACTGTACCTGGTTCACTTACCTTTTTCACAGCTTGCTACTGTCATCCTCGTGGTCCTGGAGGATCTTCTCCACGAGCGTGATGAAGTAGAGCGGGTCCGTGATCGCGGCGAACGGCTCGACGCGCTGCAGGTACTTGCGCTTGCTCTTCTCGAACGGCACGGGAAGTCCCGAGGCCACGTCACGCACGTCGACAATGTGCGAGTGGTGCGCTTCAATGTGGTCGTCAAAGAAGATCACAATGTCCTTCGGATCCGTCTCAGCAGCCTGAGCGCCCGTAGCATCGTCCTCGACCAGCAGGATCTTGCCGTACTCGCCGTTCTCGGCGTGCGCGCTCCACCACTCCCAGTAGTCGCGTAGCGCGAGCGTCGAGCTTTCGCGCAGCATCTCGGCGATCTTGCTGTGGATCGCGCAAAAGCCGCGCACGATCTGCACCGAGCCGCTCGCTTCCCCATAGAACTTGTCGAGCGCACCAGCGTCGCTCTGGTTCACGCTCGAGAACGGCAGCTTCGTGAGCGTGCCGACCGCGAGTGCCGTGCCGTCGGCGCTGTAGCCGTCGCGGTAAAACGTGCCAACGTGCGTACTGTTGAGTGACACGTCGAGCTTGAAGTTGGCGGGCAGCTTCTGCTCACCCGAGGGAAAGAACGGGTGCTTGCCTTCGACGAGCAGCTCGAGCTCCTTCGCGACCTCCGGGATGTCATCGCCGAACGTGCGGAACACGAGCTTGAAGTCGTAGTCCTCCGTCGCGATCGCGCTAGAAGCACTGGAGGTACTGGCGTTGCCCGCGAGGAACGAGAGGAAGTTCATGAACGACGGCAGCAGGTAGTACTTGCCCTCGCTGAACGCCTCCTGCAGGCGCGACGCCGGCAACGAGCTCGCCACTTGCTGCTCATATAGAATAGACCACGTCAGACTACTTCTCTATAGGAAGTCCCTACCTAGCCTTTAATGAAAGCAATGATCGTACCTTGGCGGCGTCGCGCTGGTGGCCCTCGGGGAAGTGCAGTTTGTCCATCACATCGTGGAACGAGCCGCGCACGCGGGCGCCTGGGCCCTCGCCGCCTGTAAACGCCGACTGGAGGTTTGTGCGCTGCTTCTTCGCCGCTCTATCGTACAATACAACACATAAGCCAATCAGTCAGTAAGCTCATTCATTCAGTGGAATCAATAGCACGAACGTACTTGTTGAACGCCTTGATCTGCTCAATCGTGCTGCCGTTGCCCTCGCCGCTGACGCTTTGCATGCTCTTGTACGGGTGCGAGTCGTCCACAAACTGCTTGTACGTGATGAGCTTCACGGGCACCTGCGCGCCGTCAATCGCCACAGCCGATACGGCCGGCGGCTCAATCGACGACGCCTCCGACACGCACACCCACTGCATACGCGTACACAATATATCGAATAGCCATGTGTTAGTACATTGGCATAAGGCACACACACACATATATGGTTGGTAGGTGCTGTTTGGGCAACGAACGACGCACCTCGCTGGGCTTGTGCGGGTGCACGTAGCCCCACGTGCACTCGGAGAGCAGGTAGTCGACCGTATTCTCCATGGTGCGGCCGCCCGCGGCGTCCGACATGAGCACTGTGCGGTTGAGGTCGAAGTGCAGCACGACGCTGCGGCGCTGCTTGCCTGTCGCCGCCATCATGAGAGCTTGGCGTGCTGCGTGGTGAGCTGTTGCTTTTGGTTATGAGCTGATGATGACTTTCTTTGGCTCACAAAGTGCGTGATGGAATGAATGCGATTGATGCATACAAAGTCCAATACTTATTTCCAAAAGGCGAATAATAAAACTTCAGGATGGGATGCGCGACAAATACAAAATACTTTGTTTAAAGCTTTCAAAGTGTTTTTTGTTGTTCATCTCAATTGTCTTTGGTTGGGTCAAAAGGCAAACTCTATTTTTGTAGGTGTGGAGACGTCGATAATTATAATCTTATCTAGTGGTGTGCCTCATTCTCTTTCTCCGCATGCGCCGCTGGCGTTGCTGCGTGTGTTGGGCCGTCGGCCGCCTTTGGCGTGTCGTCGACCTTCTTTGGCTCGTGGTGCTGCTCCTCCGCGTGCTCCGCTGGCTTGGCGGTCTCTCCAGCATGCGCATGAACCTCAGTAGCGCCACAAGCAGCAGCAACCTGCTCCTTGTGCTCCTCCTCCTTAGGTTCGTGGTGCTCCTCATTCTTGGCCTCAGTTACGTGCGAGTCGTCCTTCTTGGGCTCCGAGGCGGCGTGGTGGTCGTCCTTTTTGGCTTCAGCAGGAGCAGGAGACGCGTCCATGTGCTTGCTCGGCTTGGCGTCGCCCACGTCCACAGCGTGTGGCGCATGGAAATCATCACCAGTCGCTGCTGCTGGCAACTTGTCCGTGTTCTTATTGTGGTCGTCGCCAGCGGCAGCAGTATGCGACGCGTCACCAGCAGGAGCAACCGCAGCGGAGTGGAGGTCCTTGGTGCTCGTCTTGTGCTCGTCACCTCCCGCACCCGCGGCAGCCTTGGCAGCAGCAGCGGCTTCCTGCTCGGCCCAAATCTGCTTAAGCTTGGCGAACTTCTCGGCGTCATCCACCGCGGAATCCATGACGACCTTGGACTGCTGGAACTTGGCTGAGTCGTACGCGGCGTTCTCTATCGAGCTGGCTGAACCCATTGTTGCTTGCTTGTTGGTGGTGTTAGGGTGGACTGGGTGGTGGTCTTACTAGTGATGTGCTGTGCTGCCTGGGCTCTGGAAAAACTTTAAATGAAATCAAGTGAACGAGGCACAGGAGGCCTTGGAGAACGGAGCGAGGTCTCAATGTCGTAACTATTAGATAAGACGCTGGCCAGGTCAGGCAGATGCGCCAAAGATAAGGAAGGAGCTAACGGCCGAGGCGCTGAAGATAGAAAGCTAAACTAGGACTGCTCGCCTCGCCTCAGCCTCTTATAGCATAGGCTTCCTGTGTGTACTCTTGGGCTCCGATATATAGTCAGTATGCAGGGCTGTCTGTCTTGAGAGCCATCATCAGAAGATGAAATGAGATCGCAGTGTCCCAGCATTATTGATTGACTGCCCAAAGAAAAGTGTAGGTTTCAAAAATGTAGCCAAAAATTGTACCACGACCCAAAATTGCAAAACTGGATCCTACAAAAACTATTGGTAGAAAATCACTCTTGCCAATCAGAATTTTTAGATAAAGTAAATAGCTGGTTGACTGAGGCCAATCAGCCCATACCTTGTGAAAGGGGTCATCCAATCACAGCAACGATCGAATAACTCGTACAGTGCACGCCAAAAAGTTAGGGACAAGGTAAAAAAAATCCGAAAACGGTCGATTTTTTCTTCAAAAATGTGTTTGCGAGCGTGAGT
>JALBZB010000858.1:0-16854 GCA_038050625.1 Pythium sp. MPC-2022a | reverse complement strand
CTTGCGCCACGACACATTGACGTACCGCTCGACGTACTCGACGTAGTTCTGCTTGATGTTGTTTTCGTACACAATGATGACGTCGGTCGAGAGGTAGTCGAGCACGGTGCTCATGTGCTCGTAGCTTAGCTCCTCTGGCATGTACGCCTTGTAGTGCTGCTCGTAGAAAGCCTTGAGTGTCGTTTTGATGCTCATCGTATCGGCCTTTGGAGACCTGCACTGGGAGGGTGTCTTGCAGAGCACCTTCAAGACTGAGGTCACGAACTGTCTGTCGAGTGTGGTCGTTTTGTCGCCCTTCTCGCAACAGTGGAGCAGGTACAGCTTGAGTAGTTGGAACGTGTGGACCATGATACCGTTGGTCCGTAGTGCGGCATCGATTAGCTTCTCGATGACGAGATCGTTTTCGACGACGCTCTTGAGGCTCGTCTTAACGTAGCGGTAGGTCGACTCCGGCGGCTCCTTCATGTTCCCCGTTCGCTTGAGTTGCAAATCCTAGACAGGTGTACCGATGTGGGCAAATGTCGAACTGAATATACATTGGAAGCAAGCGAGCGGAGATCGATGGCCTACAACTACTGCGTCAGACCGCTTCAATGGCAAGTCCAGGTCTCGCTTTCTGCGAGAGGGCTATCAAAGCTGGCGCGAGGAGACACCGACCTTCATCACTCACTTTTGAAAGCGATCATTTTGAAGCCCAGAATCAACTGCTGCTCCAGAATCCAACATGCTACAGTTGGTGGAGTGGCCAAGGGTCCTGGGACAGGTCGGTCTTCTTCCACCGCCCCCCGACGCGTCGTCTCCAACAAGCCGCTCGCTCCACATTGGAACCGCAGCGTGCCACAGGCTACACAAGACAACCCACCAAGGCTCTCCATCTCTCTTATCCCTTCAGCTCAGCAGCATGAAGTCGTTCCAGGGCCGCGTGGTGGTGATCATCGACAGCGGCTGCGACTTGGGCAAGTTCCTCGCGCTCGAGTTTGCGCGGATCGGCGCGCGGCTTGCGCTCTGGACGCGAGACCTTGCGCTCGCGCAGCAAATCGCCACACAAGTGACGCAATTGCACTCGCAACACGCATGCGCAACACTTGCGCCGCACGTATACGAAGTGGACTTGAACAGCAACGCGAGCATCCAGCAAGGTGCGAAAAATGTGCGGCGCGACTTTGGGCAGATCGACGTGCTGATCAACAACACGGACTTTCTGCACGGCGCGACGCTGCTCACGGCCTCGGACGAGAGTATCGAGCGCGTGATGGCGCTCAATGCGCGCGCGACGATCTTCGCGACGCAGGCCGTGCTCCCGCAGATGATCGCGCTCAACTCGGGCGTACTCGTGAACTTTGGCACGAGCGCCGACACACTGGGCACGCCCAAGCTCGTAGACTACTGCGCGAGCAAGTTTGCGGTCATGGGTTTCCACGAAGCACTGCGTCATGAGTTGAGGCACGAGCACCAGGCGAAGCACAAGAAGGACAAGAAGGACAACGGTATCAGCATGACGCTCGTGTGTCCGACGTTGATTCTTGCGCATCAAGGTGGCGGTGGAGCTCTCCACGAGGACGCCAACGCGCTGATCTCGTCAATCTGGATGCAGCCGGACCACGCAGCTAAGGAGATTGTGCGTGCCGTGCGTCGTAACAAAGCGAAACTGGTGCTCCCGCCGGACTATTCGATGGTCTCAGGCTTTCTGAGCGTGCTGCCGGACCGCATGGCCGCCTGGGTGCGCAAGAAGCTCGGATTGTCCAAGGTAATGGACCATTTCGTTGCGCCAACGGCGGGAGGGATGGTCTACCCGAGCGTTTGATATGGTAGATTACCACCAGTGACTTGCTAGTTTGTCGGGTCTTGTTCGCTTGTTTGGCCTTGCGTGATTGTCTGTTTCCATGTCGTTGTTGTGTTGAACAATAAGTAAGAACAAGTGGTAATTGTTTGCTGTTGAAACTTCAACTGTCGCTTCCCGTCTCATTCGAGCACAAGCTGTAGCTTGTATCTTCCCCAACAACTTGCGCAACTTGCTGACAACTGGCACAACACAACTCGCAACAACAACTTGCTGAGCGACTTGCAAACAACTCGCGCACAATTGCACTTGCACGCATAATCCCAAACAACAACAGTAGCCAGCACTCAGCAAGCACACTTCCTGAACGCACATCTATCTCATGACGAAGCTTCGCAACCGCACCGTGCTGCTCACGTGCTGCTCGTCCGCACTCGGGTACTCGTTCGTCGTGCAGCTAGCGCAAAAAGGCGCCAACCTCGTGCTCTGGGACACCGACGCACGGCTTGCGCAGCGCGTCGCCGGCGAGATCACGCGACTCTACGGGGTCACTACGGCAGTCTACCAGGTGGATCTTCGCGAGAAAGAGCAGGTGCACGCTGCCGCGAGACGATTGGCGGTCGACGGGATCCATGTGAGCGTTGTGGTCAATTCGATCGATGCGCTGGGCGAGCAGCGAGGCAAGCTGCTCGTGGAGAAAGAAGACACTCAAGTCGCAAACCTGCTCGAGCTGTACGCACTTGGTAGTCTGTGGCTCATCAAGGCGTTATTGCCGGCCATGCTCGACGGCAAGCAAGGTGGCCACTTTGTGTTCTTGAGTTCGTCAGCGCCACTTATGGGTGCCACCAGCGGCATTGTCGACTACGCGGCGAGCAAGTACGCAATCCTCGGGATGATGCGCAGCTTACAGCACGAGCTCAAGCGACTGGAGGACTCATCTACGGATAAAACCAAGCCTGGGATCCAACTGATGACAGTGCTGGCACCACTCGAGTACTCCAAGCTCGCGGCGACCCAGCCCAGCAATGCCGTTGGAGCCAAGAAAGTCGACCGCGGCTGGATGAAGTCGGACCTGATAGTCATGAAGACCATTGACGCCATCAAGCGCAATAAGCGCGAGCTGGTGCTGCCGGGCGAGTTCCGCTTTGTGCACTTGCTGTGTGCGCTGCTGCCGCAAGCATGGGGTGACAAGCTACTCGACCAGCTCAAGTACTCGCGCGCGTCCAGTGGCTTGAAATAGGACGAACAAGCTTGTTTGCTTGCTTGTTTGTGTTGTTGAGAGTGCTGGATATTCCACAACAACTTTGCGCGTGCTCTTGCCGTTAGCAATATCAACATTGTGGGTTGTTTGCTTCTTTGCTCGCTTGTGCGTTGAGTAGCATGCTGATATATAACATCTCACGAGTGGATCACACGGTATCCAGTAAACCAAAAGCTACAACACAGCTTACATGACTCACTTGCTGACAAGCCTTGCGTGCAATTCGCTCTTCCCCCACAGCACTCGCACTTTGCGTTCTCGTTCATCGCAGCTACAACGAGTCCTAAACAATCGGCTCTTCTTCTCAACATGCTGATCTTGCTCATCAAGCCCAACGGCAATGCCGCCACAACCTCCAGCTCCAAGACGGACCCGCTCTCCCGAGACAAGAAATAGCACCTGCGCAACATCCTCGGTAACATCAGGCTTGGCAACTGCTGCTTTGCGACTGTCCTCTCGTGCGGCAGCGTGGCGCTGATCGCGCAAGGCGTCGATACCTCTCCCGTCACTTACGGTGCGTTCTTTGCTGCCGCGTTCCTCGGAGACGTCCTATGCGTGCTATTCGCGGCGAGTGCAATTAGCGACTACAGCAGTGTCACATTTCCAGGCTCCGCGTAAAATACGACGAACTATGAGCAGCTCACGTTGATCGTCATCGCTGCTTGTTCATGACCGCGCTTTTCACTGCCGTGCGCGTTTTACGACGAGCATTCTGCGCGTTCTACAAGATCCGTAGCGCGCCACTGCTCAAGGAGCTCTGCATGTCCACGTGCTGCTGCTGGTGCGCCATGGCGCAGATGTCCACCCATGTCAAGCCACAGGCGTCTAACAGAGGTGACATGCTCCCAGCTTACATTGTTGTTGGTGCGATGGTGTGATGTGGAATGGGTTCAACAGACTCGGTTGGCTCATTTTCGTAAAAAAATGGATAAATTGATGTGTAATATTGTATTAATGAAAAACCATATATCCTCTTTATATCAATGGAGCCGTATGAACAGGTCTTTTGATCTTTCGAGGCATACATATCACAAGTTTAACACATTCTCATCAAGGTTTTGTGATGTTATAAAAAGGTATGTGGCACCGCGTTTCTTTTCTCTGTGGTGGTGGATGTGATGCACACGTGAGAACTTCGCATTTAAAATCCCGCACAAAGCAAGAAGAGCAAGATGCTGCGCTCTGCCGTGCGGTCGACCCGCCGCGCTGGCGCTGCATGCCACCAGCAGCAACTGCGCAAGTTCTCTCGGATGAAGGCGCCTACTGCGGTTGTCACGAAGCAGCAACACACTCCCGTCGTTTCGCAAGCCATGTAAGGAGCCATGCCACTGCTTTTGTTTGACGTAGCTCTGGTGTCCGCGCTCTTGCGGCCGGTATTTACTGACTACTTATGCATTCCCTTGTTTGCATGCAATCAGGCTACTGGACCGCTTTGGTAAGCAGCATCGCTATGATTATCACCACCGTGATCACACCGCCCAGACGCTCTCGTATTGGAAGACCACGCTTGCAGCTTCTGGCTTTTGCATCGGCTCGAGTTTCTCGGAGGACAGCAAAGCCCACGCGGCATCGAGCAAAGGCAGCGGCGGCGACAAAAACAGCTCCGACTTGTTCGAAGAGCTCAAACAGAAGCTACAAGAGCTCTCTGGCGAGTCGCTCGCGTCGCTGCAGAAATTGCTGCCAGACGAGTACAAGGACATCCAGAAGCAGGTGACCGACTTCCTCGAGTCCGGTAAGGGGGGTCAGATCTCCTGGGGCTTTGCCATGGGCGTCTGCTCAGGCTTTGCGCTCAAGAAGGTGTCCAAAGTCGGCGCGATCGCGCTCGGCACGCTCTTCGTGCTCATGCAGTGCGCGAGCTACTCGGGCTACATTGACGTCAACTACAAGAAGCTCGAGCGCGACTTGATGGACTTTCTCGATATAAACAAGGTATGTCTGGCCATGCTTTTGTATGTGTGGTTGTATGGATCGCGCTGTGCCTATTTGCTGTGCTGTAGATTAATGTTTTCTGCAACGTGGTTTGTTGCTGTTGTTGTGTATTAGGATGGTAAGTTTGACTCGAAGGACGTGGACACGGTCTACAAGCAGGTGATGCAGGTGCTCGAGTTCAGTTTGCCTGCAGGAAGCGGCTACGCGCTTGGGTTTCTCATCGGCTTCCGCGCAGGATAAACGCACTACAACAAGCAAGCGACACACCAGCAGAGAGCTTGGGAAGTATTGTGCGTCGTCAACCACTCCTGCAGCGAGTCGAGTCGCACAAGATACTCCGCATTTTTGGAATGATCGAATTGTTTCGGTACCTGAAGCAGGTGGAGGAGTGTTGCTTCAACAGCACTTCAAGAAAGAGCTGCTTGTCGAAAACTGAGCTTATTTGTCGAAAATAGATTCAAAACCTCGTTTTTGTCCAATAAAGATGAACTCGATCTGTCTTTTTCGAAAGCCTTACAATGCGACGAAAGGGGAAGGGTTCGAAAGTATTAAACCCTCACAATTTAATTACCTATATGATATAGTACCTGTAAACACTAGTTCTGACACATCTAGATGCCAAAAATTGGTACACCCGCCACAATTGATATAGTTGAGGCAATGATGGGGTACCCCAGATTGATTTACAAAAAGAAGTTCCCACCACACCTTATCAACTTGGTGGCGTCCTGCCAGAAGCGAGCTTTCCATACCCACCTGAACCCAAGAAGATCTGTGTGAACAACTCTCCAAACTGCAAACTGAAAGCAAAGCACGCGAAGTCCTATGAATAAGCTTTCAACTTGCGCTCTGCACGCCCCTCCACGCCTTCTTCATTTGCTCAAAACTCGCTTAGGCCTTCTTCTCCAGGAACAGGTGTGTTATGAGCAGCTGATGCGCGAAACCGCCAAACAGTTGGTGACACCAGCAGAATGATCGCAACTTGTTACAAAAATAATAGGGAAGCAGCACGCCTTGAAACCAACTTCTGCGCACCATGCGCATCTTGTGGTTCGCCCCGGCTTTGCCCGCATCCATGTGTGTTCGTGAGGGTTGCTCCGGCTCTTCTGCCTGTTCAGTCAGAAATTGCTCTTTCGCGGACTTGTAGGGTTGGGGAGGGGGTTGTCGCTCAAAGCAATTGGTCAGCGGGCAGATTGCGACTCCTCTACAACAAGTCAGTTCGGCAGTTCCGCCACCCGCCCGTATCAAGCCAAGCGCATTTTGCGTTTGTATAGGACTTTGTATCGCACGCCGCGCGCTTTCCCTCTTCCCCTCTTCCGCCCCCGCCCTTCCGCATTCACTCACTCACTCGCCTCCTACATACTTACATTACCAGCATCCGGTCCATCGAACGCGACGGAACGGACGGACGGTGGTGTGTACATATAGAGATAAAGCAGGCGAGACGAACAGGCATGCGGGCGTTCTCCAAGATGCGCACGCTCGTGCTCGTGGCGGCGGCGGTCTGCATGACTGTGGCTACCCCGCTCGCGGCAGGTGAAACGGCGACAACCAGTGACGGCAACGCGGGCGTGTCGGCGGGCGACGTGCTCAGCGTGTCAGCGCTCTCGACCGGCACCTCGACGATCTCCGTGAGCGCGCTCGCGACGACCGTCAAGCCTGCGACCGTGACCCCCGCGGCGGAGACGGCAACGACGACGACTGACGCGACGACGCTGACCCCCGCAACCTCCACCTCGACCACGACAACCGAGACCAACACGCCGCCGACGGCGACCGAGACGACTTCAGGAACGACGCCCGCGACAGGTACCAACACGACCACCGCCACAGGTGCCGGAGTGACGTGTGTGTTCCGGTACTCGATGCCGACGTCCAGTAACGTCGCTGACGAGCTCGCGAGCGCGGCCGCGGCGAAGGCGACGTCTTCGGAAAGCGGCTCGACCAACGGCAGCTTCGATGGCTCGAGCGACTCGAGTGTGAATGTCGGCAGCAAGGACTCAGCGACGCCCGACACCACCACGGGCTCCACTACCGGGGCCCCAACGGACGCAGGTTCGGCAGGTGATGCTGGAGGCGAAGTGACCAAGACTCCAACACCGTCTCCGTCTCCGTCTCCGTCTACGACCACGAAGACGCCGGCCCCAACTACGAAGACGCCAACAGCAACCACGAAAGCGCCGACGATCACCCCCTCGCCGTCCAAGACCCCGACAGCTACGACGAGTGATGGATCAGGTGACGGTTCGGTGCGCCGCGCGCTCGCCGGTATGCAGACTGCGGAGGAGCCATCCCCTTCTCCAAGCAGCACCAGCAAGAAGACGCCAACACCATCGCCATCACCATCGCCAACTCCGACCACCACTAAGAAGAACCCTAGTGCCACCACTGCTGCTCCATCTTTTAGCTCGTCCTCGTCTTCATCCTCCTTAACCACGACAAGTGCTCCCACCGCGTCTAGTACCTCGAGCTCGTCCAGCGGGACGTCCACTTCCACCACCGTCTCGACGGGTTCATTCAGCTGTGACGCCAACTTTTACGGTGCGTGGGCGAAGCTCGGACTTAAGTGCGGCGACCAAGATCTCAACGTCGAAGCTGCGGTTGCGCAGACCCAGTGCCTGATCTACTCGGGTGTGGAGGCAAGTGGTCTGATCACCAACATGAAGATGTGCATGTCTGTGTGCCGTTTCCCGAAATGTGCTGATGGCGTGTGGGACTACTCTGCGGAGGATGGTATCAGCTCGTCGATCTATCAGAACCTGAACTTCATGCAGTTGATGAGATATGCTGGTGCCAGCTCTGCTCTCACCGGGGTCGTGGAGCAGCCGTTCGCGAACCTGACCATGACCGCGGACAAGCAGTGTGGCTACGAGAGTGACAAGTCGTTCAGCTCGTGCAAATGCAACAACCTCCTCATCGGAAAGTCGTCTTCTACCACTCAAGACACAGCTACCGTTGCTCCATCGCTGACTGTTCCTGTGGACAAGGGTCTTGCAGACAGCAACCACTGGGCTGATGGACAGGTGAAGACCAACATCGACAAGGCGGGTATCGCATCGGCTGTCGTTGGCACTACTTCCGCGACGGTGGCTGTCGCAGCTAGTGGCGTCATGACCGTTGCGAGTGGCATCATGGGTACGTCGTCTGCTGGTGTCGTTTCCGCAGGTGCAAGTGCCGGTATCGCGATGGCTGCAATCGACATTTGTCAGTTCAGCATCATGATCAACCAGATGAACCTCGATGCTCGACCTCGCTTCCTCGAAGATATGGGACGTCGCATGGCTCCTGCTGGAGGCAGCTTTCTCCCATTCTGGAAGACCGAGAACTCCACGGCCAACTCCACGACGTCTTCCCGTCGTCGTCTTGCCGATGTCGACACGACTGGCAACCAGACCCAGGGTATGGAGCGATACGCGCAAGTGATTGGCGTCCAAGTGGACAAGCTGTTCTACTTGACCGTAGCTGGGGTCGGCGTGATGATCGCCGCCTTGTTCATCGTGTACGGCATCGTCATGGGCATCTGCTACCCCTTCGTGGATGATTTCGGTGCGTTTGCAAGAAAGTGGCTCGACAAGGCGATCGGCGTGTTGATGATGATCCTGATTCTGTCCGAGTACGTCATCGGTGTCACTGCGACGTTCCAGTTCTGCTGGTGCATTGACAACAACCGCGTTGATCCGAGTTTGTTCCTGTCGATCTTCGCAGTGCTCGTGTTGGCGATCGGAACTATTTTGTACGGCGTCGTGGTTGTGAAGAACAACGAAGACGAGCTGCGCGATCTCGGCACGAAAGACCACTTTGACAAGCGTATCCATGCCCGTTACGGCCCATTGTACGACGAGTACAGCTTTGAGGGACGCTTCTTCTTCGCGCCAAAGCTGCTGCTAGCGCTGCTGTGTGGCATGACGACTGGTATGATTTGGCTGAAAGGTCTCTGGCAAATTGTGATCATGATCGCGATTCACATCGCGTTCCTGTTCTACTTGGAGGTGAAGCAGCCATACCCGACCCAGTTTGTGCAAAAGACGTCGTCTTTCGTGATCATCATCAAGATTTCGGCGTTGTTCCTGTCGTTTTTTTTGATTTCGTCCGCGACGTCCTTTAACGCCGACCTCCCAGTGGACTTGCGTGAAGGCGTAGGGTTTGCGATCGTCGGTCTCCAAGTGCTGGTGCTCGTGTGTCTGATGATCCGTCAAATATACATCTTCTACCGCACGTGGAAGCTCAAAAAGGAAGGCTCGGGCGACGAAGACAAGGCGCCAATTGTGACGACGACGAACAACCGCGATGGTGCGGAAAATTTCTTCGCGCTCGGTGAGAACAACCGCAACAACCACAACAACATGGCGATCTTGGGTGAAGACGGCACACCAATGAACCAGCAGCAATACCAGCACGAGACGCCAGACCAGTTCAAGGCGCGAGAAGCTGGCTCGAACAACGGCGGCTACATGGTGAATGGGTCGAACCAGCCCCCGCGACTGCGCAACCTGCAGCCGAGCCGTCGCACACACACGGTTGTGGTGCACGACGAGCCGCAGCAGCAGCGAGGCTACCGCAACAACGAAGTGGATTTGTAACTCGGCTCTTGATGGAAAAGAGAAGAAAAATGTGTTACCAGCGACCACTGTCGCTGAGAACTGAAGCGAATGCAGCTTTATGAAGGAAGACAGCAGAGAGGAGGAAGGAGATAGCGAGAGAGAGAGCGCTCGAGTCTTCTTCTCAATCAGTCAGTCCTAGGTATACAAGGTGTGTGCTCATTGCGTTTGTTTTTGACTTGATGTTTATATTTTTGATTGATTTTTGATCCGATCGTCTTGCCTTGAAGATCATTTGAAAGCCATGATCGTTGTGGGGTTTGGAAACCAATCTCCATTTTGTTTATTACTCAAAGAAAGACAAGACGCAATTGTGAGCATCACCACGAGTTGAAGCACAACGCATTCACAAAGCTCACCTGTCTCTGATAGAAAGACCCAACACCTTCTCAGTTCTTCTTGTTCAACTCCATCGTGATCTCGAGGATCGTCTTGCCCTTGGTCTCCGGCACGTACTTGAGGATGAACACCAGCGCGAACACGAGCGCTGTGGCGAACGGCACGAACGAGAACTCGTTCAGTTCGCTCTGCAGAGTCGGGAACACGAGCCCCACGATGAACGAGCAGATCCAGTTGACCATCGTGGCGATCGACATGGCGGTAGCGCGCGGTTTTGCTGGGAACATCTCGGCCACAATCAGCCATGGGATCGGACCCAGACCGATCTCGAAGAACCACACAAAGCACATCATGCCGCCCACGCTCACCATGTTGGCGAATGGCAGGTACTTGAGCAGTCCGAGCGTCATCACGAACAGCGCCACGATCATGCCCACCGCCGAGTAGATCAGCAATGGACGGCGGCCCGCTGTGTCCATGAGCATGAGCGCCACGCCCGTCGAGATCACGTTGATCGTGCCCACGAGACATGTGCCCACGAGCGGGTCCTGTAGGCCCACGTTCTTGAAGAACGAGTTGGCGTAGAACATCACGGCGTTAATACCGCTGAACTGCTGCGCGAGCTGCAGCACGACGCCCACGATCAGTGGGAAGCGGATATTGCGGTCCGAGAGCACGGCCCAGAAGCCCATGTCGCCTGACTCATTGTCGCTCGCCGAGCAGATGCTGTCGATCTCCTCGTACACGTCCGTGGTGCCACGCAGGCGGCGCAGGATGTCGGCCGCCTCCTTTGGGCGGTTCTTCGTCAGTAGCCAGCGTGGACTCTCCGTCAACAGCGACGAGAGCGCGATCTGTAGGATCGCCGGGATGATCGTGCAGCCCATGAGGAAGCGCCAGCCCGGGTGCGCGAGGCCGTCGCTCGGTCCAGAGAACCCGAACGCGAGCAGGTCCACAATCAAGATGCCGCTCACCACGCCAAACTGGTAGCCGGTGCCGAGCGCACCACGGAGGTTCGGCGGCGCGAGCTCACCGAGGTACAGCGGCACGACCACGCTCACCGTGCCGGATGCGTAGCCCACGAGGAAACGGCCGACGATTAGCATGTAGATGTTGGCGGCGAACGCCATCATCGCGCCAGCGACGATGAACAACAACGAGTCGATGAGCAGCGCCTTCTTGCGGCCGACCGCATTACTCAGCTTACCCGCCGTGAGCGATCCAATGGGCCCGCCTACCGCGAAGATGGACACGCACACCGCCCACTCGAGTTCCGTGTGGCCAGGGAACACAATGTCCTACAGACAGATATGATTGCAAAGTGAGCTTCAAGTGGAATTGGTAGTTCGTCACGACCATTAGAAAAAACAGCAGCTACGCACCGGGTTGATCGCGCCAGTGACGCCCGTGTTGTAGCCGAACTGAAACGCGCTCATGAGCGCCACGCAGCAGGACGCGAGCAGCGGCACCGTGTAGCCCGGCTCGGGGAACTCATCCGGCTCGCCAAGCAGCGGCTGGTCTTCTCCGCGCTGTCATTCACAAGATACACACCATGGAGAACCATATGGATCGATCAGCCATGCCGTCCACAAACAATGATGATACAACACGCAAGCTGGCAGATGTATCTTCTCATTCATTTCCTCACCGCCACGAGGTTAGTGAAGCTTCCCCAGGAGCTCCTCGACTTCAAGTTGGAGAAGCTGCGCTCGCGCTGGAAACTCTGGCGACGCATGCCCGGGAGCGCGATGAACGGCAGCTCCTGGTACAATCGCTTCTGCTCTTCCACTGTTCACACAAGATCCACACACAGCCATATCAATACAACTCATACGCACATAGGTACACACACACACAGTACAGCTCATCTCATCTCGCCAACGATAGATCCAACAGCTCACTCAGTCAGGACGCACCATAGAACTGGAGGTTCTGCGCCGTGTTGGAGCGCTTCTTGAGCCCCTCGGCGACCTTGATGTCGGCCCAACTGCCGTTCTTGGTGCCGAGCGCCACGTCGCTCTGGCTGTGCTGCATCTTGTCCTTTTGGCTCTAGTTTCCTCCTATTGCTGTTGTTTGTTTGGTGCTTGGGCGGATAAAGGCTGAAGAAGGCGTGAGGGGGGAAGAAGCGGAATGGTGCCAGAGAGCAAGAAGATCTATCGGATATCGTCCGACGCTCACCTGTCACCAGTTTCTGCCCACTTTAATTAACGCACAGAGAGGTGGAGCAAAAAGCATCATCGGTTTGTGGAGGATTTTGGTGATGACTATCGGATTTGAAGAGCTGATTGCAGATTATTGTATGGGAGGTATGCTACACAAAGTAGCCACGGTTGCGGAGATCCAAAAGCTACTCTCTGTGTTCAACTGAAAATGACCATGGTTCCAGATTCGGTGGGAGAGGTTGCGCGAAGGTACCGTAACTCAAAAGCTGGTGACGACGGCAACGTCACCCACCCAACAACAAAAATTCGAGTGATCCTTCGAAACGAGGGTGAGCTGGCTTATATTCGACGTAAAAGGATCATCCACGAAGAGTCCACCTGAGATTGACACCATGTCAATATCAGGTGGACACTTGAATACGCTTGGAATTTTCAGGATTGGGATACCAGCCTCAACTTCCCAATTAACCACGGTGGAATGCATTTACAGAGCGTTTGTGCGGCTAGCTATCAATAGCGACGAAACATCCCCATTGCTCATAATTTTAGGCGAGAACGCTTGGAACGCGGCTATTGAAAGAGTAAACTGTGCTCCTACACTTCTGGAGCCACTCGCAGTGCGGTAAGCCGCGCCAGGCTGTCACGTGAAGCACAGAGAATGACGTTAGACAATCAAATGCTTCCATCGGAGCTCTTTGCAGTGAAAGACGGAGCTCAACAACCTGCACTTGCGAACACCCCTCTTGACACAGTAAATCCAAGCAGCAGTGAGTAATCGCAATGTGTTTGAGCTGCGTAGCTCCAGGTAGCTCTGTGGGTGGGCGTCCACCGTCAGTCTGCACTGTGTCTGCGCAGTGTACCTGACGCAGCTCGCTCGACTCCAGTGGCACTTCACACATCCGTACATGGAAAACTGGGCGAAGCTGGCAGCAGGCGATCGATACCCGTACTTCCGGCATGCAGGTGGCATTTGGTGTCGTTGGCGCGCTGCATTGGTGGCAGCTGCTTTGGATCTTGTGAGCGTCACTGAAAGTGAAAGAGCTGGTGCTGCTGGAAATGTCGTTCAAACTGCCTCGTCTTCTGGAGCTCCAGATCTTCAAGAAGATGAATGTGAGGGGTGAAGACGTAGGCTTGGCTTGCTTTTCAACGGCTCTGCTCTCCGCGTCCCACCTTCAAACGCTAACTTTCCCATCTCGCTTCTTGCTGCACTGCTCGAGGTTCTTCTTCAGTCGTCACAGAGTCTTCGGCATCGAAAGCGACTTGTTTCCAGTCATGTACATGATCCGCGAATGCGTTGAGGTCGTGTCGCAGTCCTTCCAGGCGCAGCGCTCGAGCGAGTTACTCCCACGACCCTGGCTGGGTAACCTGTTTGTCACACTTGTGCTCGCGAACTGTTGGTCGACGCCCATTTTGCAGTATTTGCTTTGAGATTCCCACCAACAGGACACCCAGCGCGTCATCTGCATGGTCCTTAACGCTGAACATAGGCTCGAGTATCCTCATCCCAGTTGTTGTCTTCTTACCATATTACAAAGCTTTCCCCCCAGATATTAGCTTCTTCTCGCCCGAGTTGCTGTACGACTTGCTGTGGTACTCCCGGCTCGTGATGGAGAGCCAACTGCTCTTCTCACTCTTCACCGCCGACTTCTTCTCCAAGCTGCTCCCGCACTTGAGCATTTTCACGTCACTGGCGGGTGCCGCAACATTGGTCCAGCGACGTGGAAGCCGGCGGCGGTCATGAGTGCTGGCGTTAGCCATGCGTCCTCCAATACGCAAGAGTGTCCTCTTTCGCAGGACAGATCACAGACACAACGTGTCCACTTCCACAGGCGGTGGTGATCTATCTTCAACTATAACAGTTCACAGACTCGTTTGCCGTGGATTTCAAGCGGTCAGACTACACCATATCGTGCATCTCCTGTTCGGCGCATGGGGACTTGGCATTTTGTCCCTGCATGTGAGAGCAGTGACGCGGTCGCAGGAGGTAGTTCTAGGGCGCCGTCAAGTCACGACCTCCTGGTTCGCAACCGCGTACCCGTGCTCGGTGTACTTTTCAGTTTTGAAGTTGAGGTATATTATGTTACATCTGGGATGAACTACTAATAACCAGGCGAGCCAGTTGTACTGAAGGGATGGTCACTGGGCGTGCGAAGGACCCGAGAGTCGATAAACCAACGGTCTGCTCGGTGTACTTGCACAACTGCTACCGCCGAGGCGCTTCAAGCCTAGTAAGGACTCGTGGGACCAACTCACGCTCGTGTATCTGATGGTTGCTCATTGCTCCGATTTCAAAGTGCCCAACCGGATCCAAAGTTTTCCTAACCTCCTGGGGCTGTAGTTCCACAATACGATGCTCGTGGAGTGGATGAAGGTGAACACGATCTCGGCCATAAAGCACACGAAGCTCGTCTCCTTGGTGCTCGCAAAGGCCAACATGACTGGATTCCCAGACGGCATGCTCGAGCCTTTGCCAGCCTCGCTCACGGACATTGAGCTCTTGCTCACCAACTTGACAATGCTACCCTCGGAGCTCCACAAGAGGTTGCACCCACTGCTGTGCTTCTATCTCGAGCACTCGCTGCTCACCAAGTTCCCAGAGACGCTGATCTCGTTGGAGGTCACTGAGCTATCGTTCCATGGCAACTTGATCGAGAAAGTGCCCGAGCTCACGGACAAGCACCAGGTCTCCTTTCAGCTTGAGATGAGCGCAAACCTGCTCCAAGAGCTCCCCGAGACCCTCAGCGAAGGCACACTCTTTCCTTCTTTGGTGCCGAGCGCACGCTGCTCAAGGCGCTTCCTATATGGGTGTACACGAGCATCGAATACACAATGTTTCTCTACGGGACACCGTTCTGCGAAGAAGAACAAGACGCCCAGGACGCCGAGGATGCTGATCACTTGAAGCTGGCGTGTGTGGAGCGAGAAACGGTCTCACATGGTAAGTTCCCACTGGAGGTCGTCGACCCTCTCATCCCACTCTAACTCCGGTGTCTTGGCAGGATGACAGTAACAAACTGTGAGCCTTGAGGGTCACAAACTGGAAGCGAGCCTCTCTTCCAGGAACTGTAAGGCGCTGCTGGATCATGATGCAAACTCAAGAACCGCTCAAGCCAGTCTGTGTGACATTATCATGCTTACAGTACATATCTTATGATGGAGAGAGGTAATTTGTGGTCCCACATAATATTCCGCGAACTGGCTACCATCAACAACATTTCCCAATCGATCAAGTCTGATGCACAGATGCAACTTTGACGGAGCTGCAGGCAATGCCAGTGCCGCAGAACGCAGCATGCGTGACCTACTCCCGCCTCAGCAGCAGCAGGAAACGGACAGTGAGTCGCGTCACCACCGCCTGCACCGCGAGAAAATCGCGCGCTACCGCCGCAAAACGAGCACGAACGTGGTGCAAATGCGAACCTGAGAGCTGCTGCTCACTGCGCAGCTCAAGAGTATGCTCGACCTCCATGCGTCCCAGTCCCAGACGTACACTAGCAGTAGCAGCAGCAGTAGTAGTAGTAGTAGTAGTTGCGCTGTTGTCATTGTGGGCTCAGAATCCACGCCGCGTGGCCCGTAGAAGCTCATGGACGCGTACGTACGCGCGGCTCTAGAGAAAGATCAACTCGCGCTTGAAAACGAGCAGCTGCAAGCCAAATTCAGCGCGTTCTGCCATTTGCAGCACGCGTTGCAGGGACACTTTGATGCTAATACATCTGGCGAACAGTTTGGGCAAAAGCCCGAACAACAGACGTGTTTCGTCTTTGCATTCGATTCGCGCGGCTACTACGTCAAATTTCTCAACAGCGAAGCGCCGTTCTTATACGTGCCGTACACGAAAGAGGAGGCACATGCGCGAGTATTTGCCACAGAGTACCTGGTATATGAGCGGCAGTCGCAGAATCTGCAAAGTAGCAACAGTGGTAAAGCCCAGCGCCCAGATCCCCACGGACCCGACACGAGTGCGCAGCATCACACCAAGTTCTTTGGGTGGACAGTGAGCATCTAGGTGGAAACTACAGTGCGTGGCGCGGTCCCAATCAAGATGATGCGCTTCCGCTTCACAAAGACTTTCCGGAACCTAGCGCTCAGCATGAGCGAGTTGCTGGGCGCAAACTGGGCGGTGGTGCAGCCCCTCAAGTTCTTCAAGAGTCTGCAGTCCGTGTCAATCGACCACATGATCATCCAGACGTGCGACAAGAACCTGAGCGTCGCGATCTGGACAGCGCCAGACCCGCGTCCGCAGCCGTCACAACACCGCATCCTCTTGAGGCACTCGTGCAGTCCATACGTGGATTTGCGAGGACGACAATGCCAGATCGTCACGTCAACTGGTCTCCCTCCCAAAGAGATCCCTTCCAAGTCCAGCCCAAGCGAACAGTCACGAGAGCTCTTCGAGTACTACGGGGTCATCTACAACGTGTTTGCGCCTGGTGACCACGAGGGCAAGATCGACATCGAGTATGGTGGCAACCTGCACATCCTCACAGACGAGCTGGGCCAGTTCCTCATGCTGGAGCTGGGCAACACGCTTGTCTAGCTCAAGAACATCCTGTTTCCGCTCCGAGTGCTCGCATCCGAATAGCCAATCAAATAAATTCGTTTATAAGATAAAGGGTCACTTATAACATCGATATGTCAACGGTTTTGTTAGGAACCATTTATAGACAGTCGGAATAATCGGTTTGTAACATCTGTGATTGTTTGGTCCAATTGTACACTGTCTACAGTAGAATACAAATGCGCGAGGGGGAGGTCTTCGCGATACTGCTCGCATGCGTCGACGCGGCC
>JALBZB010000857.1:0-16864 GCA_038050625.1 Pythium sp. MPC-2022a | reverse complement strand
GAACATCACGGACAGCTTCAAGCCGGCGTGCCACGTCCTCGGCTTCGACTGGTAAGCGATGGGCCGTACTTCGTACAGCGGTCGTTGCCAAACTCTCCACTGCGAATCACAGTGAATGAGTACTACTTCATTTTTGGTGCTGCGGAATCGGCACTTTGTATCGCATTCCTCAGCTGGAGCAGCAGGAAATTGATGCAGCTTCACATCCAAACTCAACCATAACCCGTTGATAAATATCAGTTTTTTGTTTGTCAAACACGTTCTTGATTCGCTCGTGCACTCAGTCCACGATGCCAGTCCATGATACAACTGGTGATCACCACGAGTGTCTATCTGTCTGTAATCAAGAGGGTGGAGTGTATTGACGATGCGCCATTTCATGTCAGTCAGTGAGTACCAAGGTGACAGACGCGTCTGAGCCGAACGATGGGAAAAAGATGTGATGAGGTGTTTCTTCTTATCCCAATCAATAGTGGCGAGTAACTTTTAGACACCACGCTTAATGAACCGCTGATATAAATAATGGCTTCTCGTTGCTCACATGCCCCCAGTTTAGCGAAACAGACAGACGTCACAAACAGAAAGAGAGACTGCCTGGCATCTTTGTTTGCCTGATACAAACGCACTCTGCAGCGAGTGTACTCCAGGTCGGTTTCCCGCTATTAGCCGGTATGCGTTCGTGGGGACTGAGCGCGTCCGTCATGAGCTCGACGGTCCGAATCGTGTCGTTCCCGAGTCCCGTTCGAGCTCTCAGCAATGGTGGCAGTTCAGAGCTGATGTACGAGCTTTGTCCGCCAGCCCCGCTGCCGACGCTCAACCTGTCGCGCTCTCTCAAGTCCCGGTTCCTCAGCCGTCCGGCACTCAACAGACTCAGCAAATTCGTCGCGAAACGCGAGGCGATCGGCATCGCGGGCTTTCTAGGGCTCGTACTCTACCTCGTTATGCTCGCGGTCCCTGCTGCGACCGGACGGAGCTGCGCTATAGCCTCCGCGCTGCTCTAGATGCCGTCGATGGTCGTAGCGTTCAGCCTGCTTCGGTACGAGATCGTGAAGTTGTTTCTGACAACCTACGACTTCTGGTTCGCGACGGTTGTCAACACGTCGACGTTCTTGGTCCTCTGTGGGATGATGGGTGACATGCTGTGCCTGGGGGCCATCGTCGCCTGGCCCGGCGTGCAGGTGAACATCATGATCGACGCGAACCTGCGCGCCGTCAAAGTGAGGACCGCGCTCAACATCATCAGCGTGTTCACGCACTCGGCCACTTGGTTCGTTGTGTCGTTCGTGATCGCCGACCGCCTGCGTGACTTCCCCGTGGTGCAGTACAAGCACCACGAGTTGCCGGCTGGGGCGTTCGTCACCAGTGGACTGACGACCGTGATCGCGATTGTCGCGCGTAATGTCTATCGGAGGCGGCACATCTTTGCCAAGCACGCGAACATGGTGCTCATCGAGTGCGTGAGCTACTGCGCGAACCTCCAGTCCATTGCCTGCCGATCCGCACTGCATCGAGGCTGCTAAGTATCGACGAATTCGACCGCCTCGAGTATATCAAGAAGATACGCTGCCTCAAGCAGATGGGGATTCTTGACCCGCGATGTACCCTGCTGCAGGTCCCAGTGGTGACGTAGACCCAGGCGTCAGCGAGATTCACGAGAGCGTTCAAGTGGCTCGGCGTGGTCTCGGCATGCACCTCGGTCGGGTCGGTCTTCTACGACGTCTACCTCTAGCCGCGAGTCCACTTGCCCGTGGCGCAGATACTTGCCACCGCGCTTACAATCGTGTACTGCGGCACGTTTGTACTCCACTACCAGCGCAAGCTGCCCGTGGCGCTCTGCACGTCCTTCGACTTTGTGTTCCTCTCGATTCAGGTCACGATTGTGCATCTGGGCGTGTGCGACATCTTTGACTGGGGGCGAAGCTGCCTCGTGGTGCTGGTGTCGCTCATCTGGGTCCAGCGGGCATTATGCGTGGACGCGGTGACCCCAGTGATGAAGGCGAAGCTCTGACTTGAGAGAGAGTTCATCCTCGCAGTGCTGCTCGCGCTCGTAGGCTCCAGCGTCCCGCTCGTGTACTTTCTCATCTTTGCCGAGGACTTGCTGCAGCTCCGCGACCGCGTCGTGATGGACAGCGATGTGTTCGGCCAGCGCGTGCACTTCCTCGTGCTGCTCTTCTTCTACAACTGCTTCGGCATGACGCTGGTCCTGTTGCTGCGCCTACTGTGGCGGATCGCGCTCAACCAGGACGACGTGCTGCTGCTGGACGGCGCCGTCGCGTACAAGAACTACCTGCGCACCGCCAAGCGCCGGCGGTCGTGGCGGTAGAGGTCGATCCTGCGCGAGAGTGTGAAGAATCCACCGCCGACAACCTCCGCCTCTGGGATGCGAGAAGAGGTTGTACCCAGCGACATGGCGCAGCAGGCCTAGGACTGCAAGACAGCGACGCTCGTGGGCATCAAAGCTGGCGAGAAACCAAAGCAGCTTGTTGCCGACGGACAAACGACCCTAACTTTCGCACTTGACAACAAGAGGCGACGACGTCAGCAATCGCTGCTGGTTCAGGTACATCCGTCCTCAGTCGCTCGCATCCACCCTCGGCTTGGGATTGTCCTACCGGTACTAAAGTTAATCGCGCACTGCTGTGGCTTATTTAGAGGTTGGTGACTCGCATCAGAAAATACCCTCTGGTCTTGTGAAGGGTGTATACACACACCAGCACAGCAGCTCGCATCGACAGGTCTCCGCTCCTTGCACGCGTTAATCCGAAACTCAGCTCGGCCCTCAGCTCTAATAAGGAACGACAGTCGTTCAGGTCTCCCCCATCGTCACACCGACAGTACAGGCAACAAGCAGCGATGATAACCTTGGCACCTGGCTCTATGAGCTGGTTCCAGTCGAGGAACTTCCAGTAGTGGACCTCTCGCTGTTGATCAAGTCGCACTTTCTCAGTCACCCAGCGCTCGATCGACTCAATCGCCTGATCGGCAAGCACATGCGCAAGAAGATCGGCATTGGTGGCGCCTTAGCGATCGTGCTGTTCCCGATCGCGCTCGTAGTGCCCAAGGCGATCGGCGAAATCCTCTCGCTCATCGCCGTGTTGCTCTGGGTGCTGACGCCAGTCTCCGCGTTCAGCTTCCTGCGATACGAAGTGGCTCGGCTGCTCGTGAGGTCCTACGACTTTCAGTTCTTTCGTTCATCCACACGGCGACCAACGTCGTGCTCGCAGGTATCGTAGGCGGCGATCTGCGTGCTGTCGTGATGGAGGTTTCCTGGTTTGGTGTCCAGCCGAACGTCCTCATTGGCGCGAACCTGAACGCGGTCAAGATCTGGGTGCTGCTCAACATCACAGGCATCACCACGCACGTGATCATCTGGGGCTGCGACATGTTCAACGCCGTCACGGAGGTGCGTGCCTCCACGGTCTTCCGCTACAAGTCCCACGAGCTCCCATCGCGCTCGTTCGTGTCCAGCAGGCTGCTCACGATCATCGCACTCCTGGCGCGCAATGTGTTCCGGAAGCGGAAAGCCTTTGACAAGAACACAGACCCGCTGCTAATTGAGTGCATCACCTACCGCACGGACCTCAAACTGGCGACGTGCTCTTCACTGCAGCACCAGAAGAAGCTGCGACGCACTACCACAAGCAGTTGTGTCAGCTCGTCGATTGATAGCAGCAGGTGCACGGCGTTCGCCAACAACAAGGTTCGAATGCAGTACGTCAAACGAGTTGGTGTAATTGCCGCTCGACACACAGTGTTACAGGGTGTCTTGGGTATTGCAGCAGCTCCGCGCTGGTTTAGCTTCGCGTCCCAGTCACTTGGAGTCGTAGCGTTCATTGCCTCGGTGGGTTTCCACTTCTGCGACGAAGCGCTTCCGTTCAACGCACCATGCACGCAACTTATGGCGCTGCTGCTCACGACTGCGTACTGCGGGTTCGCTTTGCTCACTGCCAACGAGGCTTGATGCGTGCGCTTTGCTCGTCGTTCGACTTTCTGTTCCTGTCCGTCCAGCTCTCGGTCGCATACGTGTGCGTCGGTGGTTTCTTTCTCTGGGGGCGATGACCACGATGACAGAGGTCAAGGTCAAGGTCAAGACTTTGTCATGCTGCTCGTCACGCCCTGGACCTGGATCCATTGAGTCATGTGCATCGACGCTGTGACGCCGATCGCGAGAACCAAACTTGGCTTTCGCAAAGGCTTTGTGCTGGCGGTGCTCTCGGCGTCCGTCAGCACGTACCTGGGTCTGATCTACTTCTTGGTGCTTACAGACGATGAGGTCCACGATCGAGTCGTCTGGGAGGCCGAGTTCTTTGACCAGACAGCCCAGTTCCGATTGCTTCCGTCCTTCTACAACTGCTTCGGCACGGCCTTCCTGCTAGTGTTGCGCTTGCTCTGGAGGCTCATGCACAGCTCCAACGACGCGCTGCTGGTCTTGGACGGAGCGGTGGTGTACGAGAACTACATCCGGAAAGCCTGCATTCAGATCTCGAGCCGCTGGGGGTCGCTCCAGTGGAACAAGCAGCGGCATGCACCAGTGCTCGCGGTCACGCCGGTGATGAACTATCATCCATCGCATGAATCGATGCTACGCGCTAAGCGGCCAGCTTGGAGCTCGAAAGCGGGTTTGACGTCACGAGGAAGGTAATTAGCTAGAAATTCTAACTGCTTCATCAGCTTCTGCTGTGGAACGACAGTGGTTAAATCGTGGGCAACCAGTGCCGTCGCCTTGAAAATGTACAAAGCCAGCAGGTGAAATCAACAAGTGAGCAGATAAGTGAGCGAGTAGGCTAACAGTAAAGAGCACGTACTGTTCACTCTTCCGGTCCAAAGTACTTTGAAGGACGGACATTCACGCGATCAAAACTGGCTCAGGGCTGTCTATCTGGCTGGTACTCTTTCTTTCAGCAGCCAGTCGGTCGATATAAAGCTTTCCTTCGCTGCGTTTCGTCTCTATTTTGGCCGCCATAATAAGCCAGCTCAGTTATACTGAGCTGCTCACGACACCACTGCATCGACAGTAGCCTTCGTTTGCTGCCCGTATTGGCTGAGTTCCCTCACTCTCTTGTGGTACACGCATCAGGCTTTTGGATGCTGCTGGAGAGCTAGCGCCGACTCACTTGGTGAATGAATGGCTCGCACCGCCTCATCAACTCATATTCGCCGCGATCGCGACGAGTAGATCTACAAACTCGAGCCTGCGCAGGAGCTACCACTACTCGGCATGTCGATCTCCGTCAAGTCGCGCTTCCTCAGCGCCAAGGGGCTCGAGAGCTTCGACCGCTTCGTGGCGCACCGATGGCTGCTTTTCTACGGAATCTCGCTCGTGATGCTGCTGTACCCGGCGCTGCTGCTCATCGACAAGAGCGTCAGCAAATGGCTCGCAGTGCTCACGTCGCTGATCGGACTCCCCGCTGCGATTGTCGGCGGCAGTCTGCTGCGCTACAACGTCGTCACGCTGCTGCTCAGAACCTACGACGTGTTACTTTTCTATCATGAACACCGCCACGCTGCTCGTGCTTGCCATGTGCATCGGTGACATGAGGAACGTGTCGATGTTCGTCACCTGGGTCGGCTTCCAGCCGATGGTGCTCATCGACTCCGACCTGCGCGCGATCCGCAAGCTGACGCTGATCAACGCCATGGGCATTGTCGGCATAGTATTTTTCATGGTGCTCGTCGTGTTCAACCGTATCGAGGGCATCTACGAGTTTGTGCTCTTTCGATACAAGGGCAACCTTTTGCGCCAAGTCGTTCGTGAACAACAGTTTGTTGACGCTCATGCTGCTCTTAGCGCGCAACGTGTTTCGAAATCGCGGCAGTGATAAAGTGTGTGAGCTACCGCTGTCGTCTCAAACTCTGCGAGACGCGTGCAGCACGCGCAAGTGCGATCTCCAGCGCCGTCATCTCGAGCGAGTACCTCCAGCAGCAGCGAAACCGTCCAGTGTACATGCAGAAGATGCGTTATGTGCCGCGCGTACACGCCATCGACGCGCGGAATACAATTATCCTGTTCCCGTTCACAAACGCGCTCTCATCGGCTCGCTGGATGCGAATACTGTTCACTTTCGTCAGCTGCTGCAGCTCCGCGGCTTCCACCCTTACGATTGGCCACGACATTCACCAGAAAAACCAGAACGTGAGCCCCGGATCATGAATCTCCCCATTCACTAGATTACTCGCGCTCATCCTCACAACTTTGCACTGCGGGATCTCGCTCAGACTCTACCAGCGCAAGCTGCTCATGGAGATCCTCAAACCGTTCGATTTCGCGTTCTTCTCGGCGCACATCACGATCCTGCACCTCTGCATGGCGGAGTTCTTCGACTGGCGGGAAGACTGCATGACGCTCCTGATCACGTGGCTTTGAATCCATTGGGCGTTGTTTCTGGACGCGCTCACGCCCATCATGCGGCTCAAGATCGGCTTCCACGTCGCCCCCTTTTTCTTGATCGGCATCATCACTCCAGCATGTACGACGCTGTACTTCATGGCAACGTCGACAACGAGTTCGTCCGAGATCAACGATCGCGTCTTGTTCGAGTGGAGGATCCTGGATACGCTTGTGCGGGTGCGCGTGCTGCCGATCTTCTACAACTGTGTGCCGACCGCGTTTGTGTTGGCACTTCGCTTCGCATAGCGGCTCTGCACGTACGTGAACGACGACCTGTTGCTCATCAACGGCGAGGTGGTGTACAACAGCTACTTTCGGAGAACGAGGAATTGCAAGTCGCGGCGGCGCTCGGGCTCGATGAGCTGCATCCTGACGGCGGTGGTGGTCCCCGGAGACAGCGCAGGATCGGAGCTGAGCATGACAGAAGGGAAGTAGTGAACAATTTACACCCATCTAAAACATTTTTACCAACATGTGCGCCGATAGGATATGTGAGCAAGAACGCTCCTTGAGTGAAGGCGTGGAACGAACCCAGCGCCGAAATCTTCTTGTTGGTAAACTCGGTTCATTTTCAATGTAACGTAATATACCTCAACTTTACAGCTGGTCATCATGCCGCTTGTCGAGATGCTCCTGGATGTGGGTCTCGCCGTGTTTGCAGTTTACATATATACGTTTGAGTGTTTTGTTGGTTAAACGATTGAGCCTTAGATGTAGGGGAATGAGTCCTACTCTTTGTCGAACTAATTAGCTCAATGTAGTCCCTGTTGCAACATGTTCTCCTCAAACGCTGTCACTCCTTGACTTTGATCTCCTTCGATATCCTCCATTTTGGACAGAGTACCAAATTGAAAAGAAAATTTGCGTTGATCACTTCGACAGGTTGTGTGCGTTCAACAACAACAGCACTCTAAAAAAACAGGCAAAGTTTTGGCATCACTTGGAATCTGCTGTGCGGGGTCATAGGGGGATCTGAGCTAATCAAGGCTAACGGAGAAATGACGAAGAATAAGTCGCGAGCAATGCTTGCATAAGAATATATACTGTACTTGACACCAAGAACAGTTCCAAACGCACCGGGCAAGCTAGGCTTTGAATTCACCCAGCTTGTCTGGACTACTCCATATTTTTGGTGCACCTTATAGTTACTCCAACTCTATTAAAGTTTGGACGCAGTACCATCGCTGCTCGTAGTGCTACAATGGTTGTGGATCACTCGCACGAGCTCTTCGTAGAAAGCTTCATTGCCTTTCAGAGAAGGAAACTTGTGACCTTCCGAGTGCTCGTACACAATCTTCCTTCTGGTACTGTCGATGCTGCTGTTGTTGTTGGAGGCATTCGGGTAGTCTTCGTACATCTTGACGAGCTTGTGGGACTCAAGGTAAATCGGGTCTTTCTTGCCAATGATGTGCACGGAAGAGAACGGTACGGGGATCGCTTCTCCTGATCCCGGCAGCTCAAAGAGTGACCGGAACTGAGAGTCTGTGACGCGAAGCCCGCCGACGCAGATCACGAGTTTCCACAGCCGCACGTTGTGCTTTTGCAGGTACAATGCCGATAGGATCGTCAACACAATCGCTCCCTGAGAGAAGCCGATCACCACGTCGAACGGTCCCAGCGTCGAAATCTTCTTGTCGATAAACGCGATCGTTTTCTCGATGCCTTCGTAACCCAAGTACCATTCGTTGTTTGGGTCCATGGTGTTTCGCACCTTGGCGACTACTTCGGCGCTGTTCATCTCGGAATCCTCGCCAGCGTCAGCGCTGACTTTGCCCGTGGACGGAATGCGGAACCACTCGCGAAACGGAGTATGCTCACTGAACATTCGCTCGATGATTGGGGCGGACGGACCCACGGCCTCGAACGGCCCGTCCACGAACACGAACTCGGCATCGCGGCCGAGCGCTTTCTGTAGTACCTGCGTCTGCGTCTCGATGACCTTGGCGTTCGTCCGGAAGCCATGCAGGCACAGGACGCGGATCTTGCGGTGTGCAGGTGAAGCCGTCATGCTCGCGGTGCTATTAGCACTGATTTGCGGTCTCTTGTTGGGTTGGAAGAAGAATGACGAGTGTCGAGATTCAAGGGCGAGAGCACGAGGTGCCCATCTCAGTTGTCCTACTGTAGCCAAGTGCGTCGAAGCTTCGAGAAAGGAGAAATCAGTTTGAAGTTGTTCATCTTTTATCATTTAGTGCAACTCCTTCCTCCCACGCATACACCAGCGAGCAGCGACACAACAAAACCAACCACACACACACATCATCACCAGGTCCCTATAGTCGAGACCCTTGCTGATGGGCTTGCGCTTCTCGGTCTCCTTGCTCGGCAACAGTCTCGCTGCGATACTGGTTCATCACGTCCACGAGCTGCGCGTACATGGTCTGGTGCTTCTTGAACGACGGGAAACGGTGCCCCTCAGTGTGCTCCAGGACGATCCTCCCCGTAGGGCCGCCTGTCGGGAAGGCGTCGTACATCTCGAGCAGCTTGAAGGACTCTTCGCGCACGGGACCCGCCTTGCCGATCACGTGCACTGACGGATACGGCACGAGGATCTCCCTGTCTCCCAGGGTCACGAAGAGGTACTTGGCGTTCTCGGCGTTGATGGTGCACGTGCTTATGCAGATTAAGAGCTTCCAGAACCGCCGGTTGTACTTGTGCAGACACCACATGGAGAGTACGGTGAGGATCATCCCGCCCTGCGAGAAGCCGATCGCGACGTCGAACGGCCCGAGCTCCTGGATCTTCTCGTCCAAGTACGCGAGCGCTCGCTCGAGTCCCGTGTAGTGCATGAACCAGTTGTCGGCGTTCTCGCCGAGCCACTCGCGGAACCGCGGGGTCTCCTCGGGAAGCAGGATAATCGACTCGTTGCTTTCGCCAACTTTGACCTGCATCCACTCATAGAACGGACGAGTGTCCTTGTAGAACTCTTCGACGCCACCGAACGCTTCGCCCTCAGCTTCAAACGGGTCGTTCAGGTACACGAACTCGGTATCTAGGCCGAGCGACTTGTGCAGCGCGCACATCTGGTCCTACATCACCTGTACGTTCGCGCGAAAACCGTGCAAACAGAGCACGCGCAGCGTCGTCTTCTTGCTTGTCGATGTCATCCCTGTGCAGTTGGTCACTATGGAGCTGATGGGGTTCCGTTCCGTGTGTGTGGCTTGTGTGCTGCTAAGATAATTGAAGAATAATGCTTTGGTGGCATGGGCGTGTATGACCATTTGATCTTGATGCTCTGAACAGCATAACACGCAAGTCTGATAGGTTTGGGGAAAGAGAAACTGATTTCAACCTTTCAGCGGGTAGAAAGTGTCAACGTCTGAGAACAACGCATGCGTCAAAAAGCGTAAAGCCCAAACAAAAGCACACGCACTCACAATGAAAGCACGCCGATCCTTTCTATTAGACGCATGAAAGGAAGGAAGGAAGGAGTACACGCGTATCGAAAACACTTACTTGCTCACAGCTTACTAATCTGAATCTCCTCGACACTGCTGCTTGGGTCTCCGCAGTGCTGGTAGATGGCGCTCGCGAGCTCGTCATAGAATGCCTTGTGGTGCTTGAGCGACGGGAACTTGTGGCCTTCTTCGTGCTCCAGCACGATCTTCCCGGTCGGACTCGCTGCCGGGTACGGGTCGTACATGAGCGCGAGGCGGTGTGACTCGTCGTAGAGCGGGTCGAGCTTGCCGATCACGTGCACCGACGGCAGCGACACGAGGATCGACTTGCCGTCGGGCGTCTCGAAGAGCGAGCGGCAGTTCACGGCCCCCACGCGCACGCCGCAGACGCAGATCGCGAGTTTCCACCAGCACTTATTCTGGTGCTGCAGGTACCACATCGTGAGCACCGTGAGCAGCACGGAGCCCTGCGAAAAGCCGACCACGACGTCAAACGAGCCAAGTCGGTGCAGCTGCTCGTCCATGTACTCGAGCGTCTCCTCCAGTCGTCCGTAGTTCATGAACCAAACATTGTCTTCTGCCACGGTATCCCTCGCGCGCGCGGACGTCTCGGACGAGTTGATGTCCGCGGTCTCGCCATCCAACTGGTGCAGTCGCCACCACTCGTAGAACGGCGCGCTCTGCGCATAGCGCTCTTCAATCATCGGATCCGAGTCGCCCTCAGCTTCAAATGGTCCGTTGAGGAACACGAACTCGGCGTTGTCCCCCAGCGCGTCGCGCAGCCCGCGGGTCTGCGTCTGCATCACCTGCACGTTGGTGCGGAAGCCGTGCAGACAGAGCACGCGCAGCTTCTTCTTGGCGGGTGAGAACAGTGAGGTCGCAGATGCGGATGTCATGGCTGTTATTGCTCAGTTGGTGCAATGCGGTTGTGTACGTAGGGCGATTCGATTGCTGTGGTTGGCCTCATGCACGCATGTCATCAGGACAGAACGGCCTCATTCGTCATTGTCTTCCCACCACATTCAACCCCACGCCACATTGAAGAAGCCTTTTAACGTCGGATTCTCTGTTGACGTCAACAGTTTTGGCCGCGATTGGTGAAAAATCTATCATTGATCGTGATTATGGCCAATCAGATTGTGGAGAGAAGAGTTTGATCCCCGCTTTAGTGACGGATTATGGCAGAAGAGTGCCGTTTTCCCTGCCGTCATCCTTTCATCCTGGAAGAAGGCATCCAAAAGCTCCTGCGGTAATCGAAATGTTCACGAGGTGCGTGACTTGAGTGAGCTGTCTATGTATTAAAATGTGTGCATGTGTATGTGTTCTGTTGATAATGGAGCCATCTTCTCGATTGCCCTGCGGTCACTTTACAGTCGTGCGACGGAGCTCTGGGTCGTGTCTTCGAAGAACTGCAGGATCGTGCGCGCGAGGTCCTGGTACAGCTGCTTGTGGCGGCTGGGTGTGGGGAACTTGTGGCCGCTCTCGGTCTCGAGAATGAGCTTGGCCATCGGCGAGCCCTTCGGGTGGTCAGCGTACATTTGCGACAGCGCCAGCGACTCGTCGTAGAGCGTGTCGAGCTTGCCGAGGATGTGGATCGACGGGTACGGCACGGGCACCTGCTCGCCCTCGTCGGTCTCAAAGAGCTCGCGCACGTTGATGCCGTGCACGCGCACGCCGCAGACGCAGATGCACATCTTCCAGGGCCGCACGTTCTGCTTCTGCAGGTAGAGCATCGACAGGATCGTGCACATGATCGCCCCCTGCGAGAACCCGAGCGCGATGTCGAATGGCCCGTGCTTCTGGATCTGCTCGTCCATGTACTCGAGCGCGACGTCGATGTCTTCAAACACGAGGTTCCATGTGTTCTTTGTCTCCGCTGGGTTGGGCTGTGCCGACAGGTCCGCGATCTCCTCTTTCTCCAGGTACCGCGCCTGCCACCACTCGTAGAAGACCGTATCGGCGCCGTACCTCTTCTTGATCACCTCGTCCGTGTCGCCGCGCGACGGGAACGGCGCGTTGATGAACACGAACTCGGCGTTGTCCCCCAGCGCGTCGCGCAGCCCCTGCGTCTGCGTCTGCATCACCTGCACGTTGGTGCGGAAGCCGTGCAGACAGAGCACGCGCAGTTTCTTCTTCGCGGAGGTGGGGGCGACGGTGGCGGCGGACATCATGGGCGGCGGCGAGTACGTTGCGTAGTGAGTGCACGTGAAGGGGGTGATAGCGCTATGTAGGGAGCTGTAGTGAAGAGTGCTGCTGGCGAGCCTGTCCCTTGCTTTTTCGCTCATACAACAACGAGAAAACGTTTGACGTCATCGCATTTCGCGTGTTGACCGTTGCGTGCGGCCGCGGCTGGAGAAAAGATTTTATTTGCCATTTCAGCCAATCAGAGTTGCCAATCCGAAATCTTTAAGCCAATGAACGAAGAGCATGTGATTCACATGCTTGTTGATTGACCAACAACTTGAAGCCATTTCTCTCTCATCAAGCCCCTCCTTAATGGACAAGGATAAGCAAAGGTTTACGTATATTCACATGTGCATGTACGGCTATAGATGCGCTCTTCCTGTATTGGCGGATCATTCGTACTGCTGCTAAAGTATTGAACTTTACATTTTCGACAGTGGATCGATACCGCAGTGCTTCTTGATGATACTCGCGAGGTTCTCGTAGAAGCCTGGGTTGCGTTCTTCGCTCGGGAACCGGTGGCCACCGTCGTGCTCGAGCACAAGCTTTGGCAGCGCGGCGCCCGTTGGGTTGGGCTCGTACATCGCAGCGAGCTTGATCGACTCGGTGTATAGCGGGTCCTTCTTGCCCATGATGTGGATCGACGGGAACGGTAGCAGGTTGAGCTCTCCATTCGGCTTCTCGAAGAGATGCTGCAGCTCCACACCGCGCACAGGCACACCACCGACGCAAATCATGAGGTTCCACCAGCGCACGTCGCGCTGCAGGTACACCATTGAGAGCGTCGTGGCAACAACCGCACCTTGCGAGAAGCCCAACACGACGTCGAACGGACCGTGCTTGTGCAGCTGCTCGTCCAGGAACTCCGTCGTGCGATCGAAGCCGACGTACTTGAAGCGCCACTCCTTGTCTGCCGATTCGAGCGCGGTTGCAGCGTTCAGGTTGCCGCCCGTGTCTTCATCCGCGCTCTTGATGCGGCACCACTCGTAGAATGGCGCGTCCTTGCCGTGCGCGCGCTCGATGCTCGCGTCCGTGGGGCCCTCGGCTTCAAATGGACCGTTGAGATACAGGAAATCCGCGCTATCGCCGAGCGCCTTGCGCAACGAGCTCGTCTGGTTCTCCATCACCTTTGCGTTCGTGCGGAAGCCGTGTAGGCAGAGCACGCGTAGCTTCTTCTGGAGATGCGTCACCATGTTGACTGGGAAGGTGCTGCTTGTGCTAGTCTGGAGCTGCTGCAGGTGGTGTCTGCTGCAGAACGGCGTGAATTGCTTAATGCGCCAAGCCAAGAGCTTCGCTGTGTTGTGAGTCGTCTCCCACGGCTGCTCCTGCAATGGGTGACGTCAACGCTTCAGTTTGGCGGCGCTCGTGGTGGCCGCTTGCTTCACGCTCATCTTCACGCTCGTCAAACGTCCAAATTCTTATCTCATCTGCGCTATAACCGTAATCCGTACCCTTGCTGTTGGGCCACTTTTGACCAATGAGGGTCGACGAACTAGGTGGCGGATTACGGTGCTGACGAATCGAGCAATATGCGATCCGCTTTAGTGTCATCCTCTTAAGTGTTAGTGACTTTTAATGACGTACTGTTAACAACAGGCAGATTCCCTCGCTTTAGGGCTACTTATCGAAGAGTGACGTGTCATTCTTGTCTGCTCAAATGAAATTGGCACTTTCACCAACATATGGGAACGAAACGTGGTGGGTATCAGCAATACTGTACTGCGCGAATGTGGGTGTTGTTAGCAAGCGTACACAGACTCCTGTCACACATCTCTAAAAGCTGCACGCATTTCTTGAAATAAAGAGCAGTCAGCCGGTTGCATTTGGGACAAGCGACAAAGACACACGGAGTCAGTCCGTCACCTTCACCTTTTTCAATAAGAGGGACAGACACAGACACACCGCCATCTCCCTCCATCAAGTCACTTGCTTCAGCAATGTGATTGGCTGAAAGAAATGGGTTGCACACATCTGATTGGCTTTAATATCAAACAGTTGTTCTTGTAGAGGGAGTCGGTACCACTTGTCTGTCCAGCACGGCTCTGAAGAAATGCATATTGTTGTTGTTCTCGCGGACCCATTTGCGAAATCACCAGCACACGACAAGCGCAAGAGCTCACACGACACACGACCGCCACTATGAGCAAGACTTCGCGTACGTGTGTGTGTGTGTGTGTGTGTGCTCATGAGCAGTGGTGGCTATGTGTCTGTCTACGTGGTGATGTGGCTCACTGGGAGTTTTCTTTCTCTCTCTCTCTGTATCTGTCTGTGGTTGTTGTGTTTGCAGGGTATCTCTTCGGCATGATCTTCGGCTTCTCTGGCTTTGTCTTCCTGGTGCGTTGCCTGCGAAAGAAGTGATTGGGCTACGGATGTTGAGCGGAGAGCTGCTGCAGATGCTGACGCGTGTGTCTGTGTGTCGTTATGCTGTGCAGATGATCGTCGGCGCGCTGCTGAAGCTGCAGCCCGCGTTTGTCCACGGCGCCAAGAACCCCAAGAAGACTGCAAATGCGTGCTTTGAAGCTGGTGCGTACGCTCAGTCGTGATTGTGTATAATGCTGCATGATGCAATGACTGAATGCATAATGCGTGTGTAATGTATGCGCTCCTTATGCTATTGTAGCCGTACTGTATGGCGTCCTGTCGGGCGTCTGCTACACGCTGTACAAGCGTGAGAAGATCCACTCGGGTGACTTGGGCTTCATCACCGAGACAATTGCGCGAAAGAACTCATACTACGAGATAGACGACTCGGAGGAGGAGCTGCCGCTTGCGCAGCACATGTCCCCCATGGAGCGCCACTACACGGGCTCGCCCGAGACCAGCAACGTGCGACGTGTATGAAATTTCGCTGATGATGAAGAAAATGAAGATGAGGATACGAATGACAACTGAGCAGCAGCATCCGAACAGTAGAGAGAGTGCTCGCTTCGCTTTCCCCACACGTATACAACAAAGCGCATAACCCCCACCAATTATTTCATTATAAAGCGCCAACAATCCCATCGGAGCTGAGAACACACAAAGATCCGGAATATGCGGACTGTGTCCAATTTGTTTGTACTTCCGGTGTCCAACAATCGTCGATTGCCTTCAACGCAACGGGTGTGTATGTGTTCAATACTCCTATGAGCAAAATAAAATCGTGAAGAAGAGCGTTCTTGTACGGACGGACGAGACCAATGTTGCGGTGTGCCCAGTGGTTGCCGCAGAAAATAAAATTCACAGCACTCCTGAATAGTAATTCTGCATTTCAAATCGACGACCGAATCGCTATCAGTTGCATTCGCGGGTTGTCGAGAGCGACATCTCCAAACGCAGCAACGTACAGCGCCAAGTGACGAAGACCTCCTGTCATGTCAAACACAGCTCTCGCGTGATCCATGGGGCCAACAACGGTAGAGCACCAACGCCTGTCGCCGTACTCGGCGGTGCTGGGGGAGGGTCGCCACGAGGAGCAGCAGTCAAACTCAAACGAAACGCTCTGGCTTTACCAAGTTGGCGTCGTGCTTCATTCACATGTTCCATCAAGCGTATGTGTTCTGAGTCTGTCGTACTGTTCCCTGGGTTGGTTGCCTCCCACGTCTGAAGCGCGATTTTCTGGTGCTGGTACGCCTCGGAACAAAAGCGCAAAACTCTGTATGTAGATGCCACAGTGTCCTGAGCTCCCTGCAGTCGCCCTTTTGCTGCGGTACTCATGCCTCCAGCTAATCGTTCTGTTGCTTCCAATGTGTCACGCACATTTGTGGTCTTGCGCACTTACACGCGTTCTGGGAACTGAGTGGACACACGAAGAAGAAGGACCAATTTCTGAGACGAGAGTGTGCCTGGACCACCCACCCATCAATTTGACTCGCACACCATTCTTCACTCGATGATCCCGGGTCTGAACGCCGCCGGTTCCTCCAACATCGAAACCATTGGGAATGTTGCGGTGATGAGCGAACAGTCTTTGAGAACTTCATTTGCCGCACTCTCCTTGGATTAAAACCACTAGCTGGACACCCTTCTTCCTATGAGTGGGTTTTGCCATGATCGCTGGCGTAGTACTCGGACGATCTTGGTCAGGGTGGATCGCAGGACTTCGTTCACCTCTCTTGCTGATGATATGACCTATCAAAGTGGAGAACACTGGAAGATTGTGCGGGGATGAAACCCACACAGCACTCAGAGACAGAGTCGAGGCTACCGCCAAAAAAAGACTCTGCTCTCCAGGGACTTTTGCGTTCTGGGGCCAATTTTGACCCTCTCGAAGCACCTCACGACATGCTCCAAACAGCGGGAATCGATAGCTCTTGAGTTTCTGCACACTGAATCTTGGAGGTGAAGGGGTGACAGTCACTTCAAAATCGCCACTGCGTTCCATGAATATATAACGCGGCTAATTATATAGGAAGGGAGCTTGAGCTAACCTTCGCGTCCCATTCCTTGTGATAATGTTTGGCTTTCGGATATCAACGCATGCACTCACCACCACGTTGACTGACTGCTTTAAAATTCGTTTCTCCTGGATCCCCACGACATACTGAAATACTCTCTTTGCTTTTGAGCTCACCGATGCACGACATCGAACAAAATGGACCATAGCAATAGGAGGGGTCCTCAGATGGTCGTTGCTGTCTCCGAAGTGCCTGTCGAGTGGTGCTACGAGCTCGTGCTAGTGAATCCGTTGCCCATCCTGGAACTCTCCAAGTCGCTCAAATCCCAGCTTCTCTCCAAGCCACTCGCGATGTGATTCGATGCGCTTCTCAAATGCCACAGCAAGGAGCTTTTCACCTTGTACCTGGTCTCGCTCGCGCTCAGCATACCGATGGAGCACGCGTGACGGGCCTCGGCTGCTTCATTTGCGGTACCCCGCTCGCGCTCGGAAGCATCATGACGCTGAGGTACGACGTCGTGC
>JALBZB010000856.1:0-16867 GCA_038050625.1 Pythium sp. MPC-2022a | reverse complement strand
TCTTTCACCCCTCACGCATTGCAGGCATATTTGCATATCGCAATCTTACCTACATGCCCACGATCACCGCGGAGGTACCCTCAGACTAACCGTGTTTACTTGCTGCACTGGTATAAACGCTTGCACTTGGTCTGCGCTTCCAAAACGAGTTCGAAAAAAAGGAAATTAAAGTGACCCACATCATATTTGGGATATCATCTTTGTTTTTACGAGTGCATGTTAAAAGCGGCCCCATCAAATTTGAAAGGGTTTGGCGTAAAATTCTGCACAGGGGCCGCCAATGACATGCACTTTAGGGTAATTAGGCATTATACTAGTACTATGAAGTATATGTTGCGAGAGATGCATGTATCTCTTGCAACATATACTTCATTGTGTTACCGTCCTCCTTCCTTTTTTTGATTCCCATCATTAATTCTCAGAGCTGGAGAAGAAGCGCATCCGAAATGGCGAACCGATCACCAGTGCGCGGCGCAGGAGCTACCTCCGCGGCCTCTTCTGCAGGACCGCAAGGCGCACATGACACAAGTGCTGCCGGTACAGCTGGCGGAGCGCTCGGCGGCTTTGGGCAGTCGCTCGCGCAGGAAGTGGACAACGCGACCGTCAAGTGGATGAAGATGATCTCGTCCACGTTTCTCGGCGAGGTGTCCGGCTCGTCCCTGCTGGGCAACTCGCTCTTCGCGAGGCGTCCGCCGGCGCTCACCGCCGACTACTCACAGGGAGACGGCGCACGCGCAAAGCCCCGCAGAGGCGCAATGCGGGAGCTCAAGATCGCGCTCGTAGGCGGATCCGCTGTGGTGCGTAGCCCTTGGGATCCTGTGGCCAACGTGCGAGTTGATTTTGATGCTATAGCCAAGCTAACACCGGAGTTAATGATACAATAGGGAAAAACGAGCATCATCCGGCGCTGGCTGCAGCGCTCGTACCCGTCGCAGTACTCGCCGACGATCGGTGTGGACGTGCACTCGCTGACGTATAAATCCAAGACGCACGACGAGGAGGTGCTGTTACACCTGTGGGACGTGTCGAGCGCCGAAGTGGACGCGAGGGCGTCGGCGCTGCACTCACTCATCTGCGAGGACCTCGACGGCATCTTCTTCGTCTTCAACGTGCACCGCGTGAGCTCGATCGCGGCGATCGACAAGTGGCGCCACTGCCTCGCAAAGTACACGTCGGCCAAGGAAATCCCGTTTTTCCTACTATCGCACAAGGCAGATCTGCTACAAAAGCGCGTCATGACCAGTGACGACATCGCGTCCTACGCTCGTGTACGTTGGCGTTTGTAAGTCTTGTTGCTATTAGCTTGACGTGAACGGATTGTTGACGTGGTCGCATGTTAATGCATGCAGAATGCCGGCTACAAGGGCTGGATGTGGACTGTCGGTCGCTCGAACTTTGGTGAGAACGATAAGCACCCGGCGGTGATGGAGGCGCTCGAGCGCATGGTCGAGTTCATTCTTAAAGCCAAAGATATCGAAGAGCAGGCTCGGTCCGCGAGGGACTCGGCTTCCCAAGTAAGTACAGTAGAACTGTTTGAATGCCTTTGGAAACAGCTAGGTATACGGCTGACTAAAGTTGCTTGATGTGATCGACAGGGGATCTTTGCGAACCGCACAAGCGTCCCGCTGGAAGTGGTGCAAACGGATGATGCGCTGCACCAGTTCTCTGCGTCGCTGCTGCGTATCCCGACGCAGACGATCACGACGATCCCGCGTGATGAGAACCTCAAGGCTGTTGAAAGCGATCAGGAAGAAAAGAAAGAGAACAAGCCGCAGGCTCAGAAGCCACCGCGTCAGAGTGGTCATCAACATGGTAAAACCGTCAACTATGGAGGCAACTGGATTCTCGGTAACAACAAGGGCGTCTATCTGCGCGCGACGAACGATAGCTTTGTCGCGGACGACGAGACCGAAGACGAAGTGCAAGTGACCGACACCGATACTGAGACGTTCACGTTCCCGTTCGCGAATGAGAAGCGCCTTGAGGACGAGAGCGAGAAAGAAGACGATGGTGAGGGCGAAGAGAAGGAGCAAGAGCACAAGCAAGGCGAAGAAGGTCAGGGTGACGGAAACGTTAGTGAAAGCGACGACCATGGTGACAACAGCGAAAGCGAAAACGAATACGACGAAACGCGGCTGCAGAGGGAGAAAGCGGCGCACGACCGCATCAACGACGAGCTCGCGTGGCGCTTCTTCGCGGGAAGCATCGGTCGCACGCGAACCGAAGAGATCCTTGGGTACGTTGACGTTGTTTTACATCAGAGTGGCTGTATGATCCAAAGTACTAAGGTTTGTGCATTATGTGCTAATTAACTTCAGTGGCAAAGAGGAAGGCACGTTCTTGTTGCGTCGTAAAGACGCACAGACGCTGATCCTGTCGTACGTCGGCGCCTCGCAGATCCACCACGTGCTCATCGAGTATTCCAAGCAAAAGTACCACATCGGATCATCCAAGGTGAGTCAGTCTCTCACAACCACCCATTTTGCACCGACCGTGAGTGATGTTCAACTAATATTCTGCATGTTTGTGTGTGGTGTGATTTGTTAACTCAAAAAGACCTCGCAAGCTGCGTTTGTGACGCTCTGGAAATGCCTGCGCAGTGTGCGCAGGTACGCGTTCCGCGGCCTCATCTTCACGCGCAATGTGGACTTCCGTGTGGTGAACAAAGAGGAACTGTTGCTCGAGACTGGACAGGAGGGCGGCGTGGACGTCGTGCAGACGATGCCTGTGACGCCGAGTATCTGGCGAACGCGAACGAGAAGCAGCTCAAATAGCTCACTGGGCGACAAGAGCAGCTCCAGCAACAGCCGTCACGCGTCTCCAACGACGACAGCGAGAAAGCCGCGTCTTGTGTCGGGACTGCAGGCGAACCAGGAGCAAGTAAAGGTACCGCCAAAGACACGCATCGAGGAGCTCAGCAGCAACTTTTACGACCAGCTCTCACAGCGGCTTTCACACTTGGCGGCTACCACTACCGAGCAGTTTGCTGAGAGCGATCCGGCTATGAGCAGCATAAACAGTGCTGCGTCTGACGAAGTGAATGCACTTTTGCGAATGGTACGTAGGTGGTCGAAACCAATCCGTGAGCTAATAGCATTCCTATGCTTGCACCTGCTCTTGCAAAAGGAACAAACTAACCGGTGTATTATTGGGTGCGCAGGTTGATGAAGAGCGAAGCGAGCTCAAACGTGTGAAGGCTGGCGCAAATGACGCCGAGACCCAGTGGCGCCAACTCGTGAAGAATATGGAGTCCTGGAACCGCATCGTGATGAACCTCGTACGTGTTTCTCTGCCTTTACAACGTGCTGTGGACGCTAGCTACGTACTGAGTCTGACTACCATCTCTGTGTGTTTTATTAGGAGCTGCGGTCCCTCAAAGTACTCTGAGCCCTCAAGTGAATGAAGTGACTGGCGAGGCTCATGTTGGAGGTTGGCAAAGTGTTCGGAAAGTGCAAGTCCAACATGTGTGGCCAATTTTGTTATTGCGTGCGTGCCATTTCATCGTCACAAAAAAAAGAACCCATTTTGCCTGTCTTGCCGTTCAAACGACCTTCGCGCAACATTGCGTACTTCATCATTGCGTTCTTTCGCGTTTCTCTTTGGAGCTCTTCAAGGCTTCATCCATTCCTGGACCTGCTCGCCATCATCTATCCTCTTTCATTCACCAAGTGCGCGTGTGAAGCGCCAGAGGCTCAATTAGACCAATGGACGGCAAGCGATCGCCCACGCCCACGGGCGTCTCGACTCCTCGTGCAAACTCAAATGGCGATACGAAGAAGGAGGCTGACCGCTGGCTGCTCAAGAACGGCAGCACTGGCAACAATGGTAGTGAAGCCATGACGACGTCGAGCCTTTGCCGCTCACTTGCGCAACGCACCAAAGATCGGGAGGGTGTGAATGGAAGCAACGGCGCTATCAGTGGTGGCGGCAGTGGCAGTGCGACTGCTGACGAGGAGCTATTCTCAGAAGATGACCAGCTCCTACTAGAGCAAGGCGACGCACCGACGAGCAAGCCCCAGAGCAAGAAGAACAAGCATCGGCAGCACATCAACGACGACACGCCGTTCGACAAGCTCGGCATCAAGCGAGAAGAAGGAGGAAGTGAGGTTATGGGCTCGCCTGATTCGTTTTTTCTCTCTGCTGGTACTGATGTTGCTGCTGCTGGTGCTGGTGTTGATGCTGCTGGTGCACCGCCGCGATCTTCAATGGCCAGCACATCCTCGGCTTCGGTCAGTACGCGTGAAAAGCTCTCAATCCTCGCGGTGATCGTGCATCTTTGCAAAGGCAACATCGGTCCTGGTGCCATGTCGCTGCCCAACGGCTTCTCGCAGACGGGCATCTACGCAGCGCCTGTCATGTTTGTCACCATAGTACGTTTGTAAAGTGTAGTTGCATCTCTTGCTCTCTGTACTTGTGTCTTATCGTATGCTGTTCTCTATTGGTAGGCGCTCGTGTCGGTGTACAACATGGATTTGCTCCTATACTGCAAGCGCGTGGTGGCGCCGACCACGCGCATGTCGTTCGGCGACGTCGGACGCGAGATACTGGGGCCGAAGGGCAAGCTGCTCATCGACGTCTTCCTCGTGGGCACACAGCTGGGTATCTGCTGCGTCTACTTCACGTTTGTCGCCACGAACATCCACGTCGTCTTGCCGGAAAAGTACGTCTGTTTGCTATCGCTTTTTTGCACCTGCACGTTGGTTCTCACCTCACGTATCAATCCGTATTTTGCTGTTCGATAGACTTCAGAGCGTGATTCACGAGCGCCAACTGATCCTTGCGATCTTCCCGATCCTCTTGCTGCTCTCGTGGGTGCGCACGCTTAAGCGCATCACGCCGTTCTCGAGCTTGGGTGAGTTAAATTTCTCCAATTGTTGCTGATATTGTCACTGCAGGACCATCACACTAATGCAAGTATTGGTACTTGTTCATGCACAGCCAACATCGCAGTCGTGTCTGGAATCGCCATCGTCTTCTACTACTCGCTGGACTACTACACGCACCCAACCAAACCGCGCATCGAGCCCGTGCATATCGACTGGACCGCATTCCCAGAGTTTTACGGTAAAGCACCTGCTTGTGCACGTATTTCCTGAATTTGCCGAGCGAGTCTGACAAACAGATGGATTCAATTGTCATACCTGCAGGCACTGCGGTCTACAGCTTCGAGGGTATCGGGCTCATTCTGCCAATTCAGAATGAGATGAGCGCTCCGCACCTCTTTCCGCGGGTACTCGCGCTCTGCATGCTGCTCATTCTCGTTCTTTTCCTCGTGATCGGTGAAGTGCCCACGATCGCATTCGGTCGCATCACGAATGGCAGCATGACCGCAGTCTTGCACGACTACTGCGAGGGCTGGGGCGTCACAGCGGTAGGAGACATCGTTTTGTATTTCGATTGTTGTGCGCGCGGCCTGCTCACTTCATTATCCTCTTTTTTCTTGTGCGAAACTCTATAGGCAAATGCGCTGCTGGCGTTCGCGTGCTTGCTTTCGTTCCCGATTCAGTTCTACCCTGCGATCGAGGTGCTCGAGAAATCGCTCTTGCGTCCAGGCTCGCTCATGCGACCCGCAGCGCTTCCTCACACAGCGTTGAACTACCACCGTCACCCTCAGCAGAGTGGGGGCAGTAGAATTTCAGTAAATGCTGAAAATGGCCAGACGAGAGTCTCCATTCCCTCATCATCATCCACAACGGGGCGGCTCACGGTCGCCACCAGATACCCAGAGCAGCAACCGAGACTCCCTCGGTTCCTCGAGCGCCTGTTCAGCATTTCCCAGTACGAGTGCAACCGCACGATCTTCCGCTCCATGATCTGCACGAGCCTCATGATCGTCGCGATCTGCATCCCGGACGTCGGACTGCTCATCAGTCTGTTTGGCGCGGTGGGCTCGAGCATGCTGGCGATCATCATCCCGCCGGTGCTCTACATCAAGCTGCACAAACACTCGCTCTCGCTGGGCTCCAGAGTGTTCCACCACGGCATCATCGCATTTGGACTCGTCGGCATGGTCGCTGGCACGCTGCAGGCGTTGACGCAGGTAGCCGAATCTCTCTTCTGATGAAAATGGTGCCCATGAATCAAATCAATCAGCCTCTGTATTGCATAATACATTGCGTATACCGGTAGATACAACAACAAACCTACTTGATTCATTCGTAGACTGTGCTTGAAATACTCCATCAAAGCGTATATTTTTCTTGATCTTGACACTTCACTACAGCTACGTTCACTGCCGTCTTTTCTCTTCATATAATCGCTTGACCGTTCCAGGCTGCTCTAACATCAACAAGCTTGTTTTTACTTACCTACCCGCTGCTTCTTGCTCCTCTTTCCCATTCAACCCTGTTCTAAAACAACAACAACAAAACGTCCCAGCGCCTTCTTGAACCTATTCGCACTTGATGTTTCGGTAGATGCGCTTCGTGAACACGCTGCTGCCGAGGTAGCCGATCGTCCCGCACATGATGAAGAATGCAAAGCAGAAAAGTCCCCTGCAAACACGTGAAACACAAAGTTGTGAGTCGACATGGTCAGCATCTCATCCAATATCAGCCACCGCACCACCATAGTGCACTTACATGTAGCCGAAGTAGAAGCACGTTTGCAGGAAGCCGGACATGTTGGTCTTGAAGAAGTAAAAGTAGATCGCGTAAATGAAGACGTAGATCGCCGTGCTGCCCGCGGCTGCGAACGACGTCCAATGCCACCGGTAGTTCTCCGAGTTCAGCAAAAAGTACGTGCACACGATCGTCACGCACAGCGTCACAATACCGAGGATCAAGAACACCAGTAGCATGAAACCGTACACGTAGTAGAACTTGTAGCTCCAGAAAGACGCGAAGATGAAGTACATCTCAATGAAGATCGAGCCGAACGGCAAGATTCCCGTGAGCATGATCATCACTGGTGGACGCAAGTACCATCGCGCTTCAGGGATCTCGCGCGGGAACTTGTTCACGCGGCACGGGAATCCACTCTTCGCTGCGCCGTGACGCCCCAGGATCGTTCCGAGCACAGCAAGCGGACACGACACGAAGAACCACACGAGAATCACTTGCACGATCGTCACAAACGGGATGGCATACGTTGTTCCATACGCAATTGCCAGCGCATTGATGAAGAACACCGTCACGAAGATCGCCGTTGGAAGCAGACTCGACGACAAGCACATCGCTCGGATCCAGTCTTTCGACACGCGAGGGTAGAAGAACTGGTGGTAAAACGCTCCGCTTGCGTAGCCGTTCGCGAGAGACGAGAATGCGTAGACCGTCAAACCGACCGACACGATTCCGCCAGGCTGCATGTACAGCGACGACACGATCGCGATGAGCACAACGAAGATCGAGAGCACCAGCAGTTGCGCACCAGTGCCTACAAGCGCACAGAAGAGCAGCAAATACGGCGGAGCACGGAACACATCACCGTGAAGCAGCTTCCAGCCAGAGTTCGAGTCATCCTTCAGTAACGAACTCTTGCCGTCCATCATGAGCTCTTCGGAATCGTCTTCCGCAAACTTGGCGTAGTCATTTTTCAACGTGCGTAGGAGAATCAGCGCGACGAGCCCGCAGAGAAAGATCACCATCATGAACGAGTTGAAGATCGAGAACCAGTGGATTTGGTGCTCAAAGAATCTGAATAGCAATTGAGACCACAATACAAAGGTGGGGATCAGACCAAACACATCGCATAGATAGCGCAGAAAGCAAAGCAACATCACATATGGATACGCACTCGTCTTCCAGGTAACGATCAAAGCGATTCTCGTATTCGATATCCGTTGGCGTCCAGACAACTTCGTACGTGAACTCCACATGCCTGATTGAATCGAAGCAAAACACAGCGTGAGTACATGAGCGAACGCAGTTTAAAAATCAAGCATGGATATAGTTGTATACACGTACTTGTTCGAGGTGATCGAAGTGAGCACGTCCGAGTACGTCAGGTTCACGTGGATGATGTGCGGTCCATTGTACGAAATCGAGTACTTCTTGTGCGTGTAGAGCACGCGCGTGCCAACAGGGTACTACCAAACAAGCAACATCAAACAAACCCAAACATGATCAGTGCAATCCGACTCCGATGCACGATGCTATACACCAAAGCGAACATACCTGCTTGAGGTATTCCGGATCGTCGTTTGGCTTCATCACTTTCCCCACAAGGCCCCACACTGGCAGATCATCAATGCTCAGCTGGTACCAGTAGTGCTCGTCCACCTAAAGATTCACATTAATCATAACACAAATGATCAGTCCTCCGCGTCCCAATTACGCTACAATCAATAGCATTGCTACTCACCGCAGCGCCAAACTTGAGCGCATCCGAATCCGAGAGCGTCTGCGAGCAGAGAGTCGTTCTCGGGGTGTCCACCGCAAACTCCACGCGCTGCCCCGAGTTGAAGAGCTCGTTGCCTTCCAGGATCTCACCAATGCCCAGCGCATGCGCCTCAGGCTCCTCCATACCAGGAGCCTTGCAGAACGGTAGCGAGTTGTACGTGTACGTCTCCTGCGGGTTGTTGAACGGACCGATCTTGTTCACCCAGATCACCACCTCATCGCCCTCTGCGTACTAAAGCAAGAAGCAATACAAATACACACACCATCCACATACATGTGAGCCCCTCACTACGCACGACTCACTACCTACCTACGACAACTGATAAATAGGATGTCTGCATCGACCGAAGGGGTCATACTGAGAAAAATAGACGCACCTCGTGGTTCTCAGCGTCGGCTTTCACGACGGGGGCGACCCCCACAAGCGCGAGCGCGAGCGCACAGAGCGCGACGCCCGCTCTCCATCCGCTGCGTTTCATCCCCGCTGCTCTTCCTGTCTTCTCCTGCTGCTGCTGTGACTGGCAATTGACCGTCACGTAGGGGCTTCCGGTGCGGGCTTTCTCGTTCGAGCCGCGCGCGCTGCTTCTTGCTGCTTCAACTCGCTCACACAGTCGGTTCTGTGGGGAACTTTACGAGCGTGTTGCAGGATGCAAACGCGGAAAACAAGGAGATGCGAGTTTTTACGCGTAAAAAGAGATCCGTAAATAAGGCTGGCGGGAACGACAGTGGAATGATTTTTACGATGAGGTGGCAGATTGTGAGAGGCCGTGCTCACTTTGGTCTGACAAGCGAGAAAGCCAGAGTTGACCTGGCCACTGACGGCAGAAACATGCAAGTTGATCCAATTGCTACATTCGTGGATGTATTGCTTTGAATCTCTGTTTTTCTTAAAGTTACATTGGTGCTTCTCTACTCTCTGCTTCTCTTCTTCACGTGCGATTCTCGAGTACGTCCCTCTGCAATCTCTATCAAGCAATTGCTACACAGAGCTAGTCGCAACAGCTACACGTAGCTCTTGGATGTACCCCCTCGCTTCAATTGAGCTCTTCACCCTTTTCTTCCAATATGTTAATTGTTTCGGGTCTTCCAACAAACTTTCTCGCTTAGGAAGACGACGACGACGAGCCTTCCACGATGAAGCACGGCAGCGGCCGCAGGTTCGACAGACTGTCCATGGGCTTGAAGGCGTTGAGGAATTCCGTGTTGGGCGACAGCCAGTCGTCCTCCAGTAGTCCTTCCGTGAACGAGCCCCGGACGTTCGCCGGGTTGTACTCGTACTTGCTCTCCGGGTTGAGCGACCACATGAAGCCGCCGGCGTAGCCCTTCTCCATCATCACGGCGATCGTCTGGTCGGTCGTGCGCTTCGTGGTCTTGAGCGGGTGCACGTCCTTCGTGTACAAACCCGCAAACTCGCCTAGCAGCACAGCGCTCGTACGCTCCTCGATTAGGTAGCCAAACATATCGTTCATCGTCGCGGCAATGTTGCTCTTGAGCTTCTCGTCCGAGAGCTCTTCATACGAGCTGTAGTCGGCCTTGGTGTTGGAGCCGTAGAAGTACGCCTGCGGGGACACCGCCGTGGTGTAGTAGTGCGGTGCCCACACGAGCTTGTTGTCGATCGAGAGCTTGGGCTTGGACGTGCCCGCCTTCTGCAGTCCGCCGCCCCACCAGTCGTAGTACGACATCTCCGTGCCGTCGATCGTGATCTTGTGACTCGCGACCACGCCCTCCACGAACGCCAGCCACTGCGGACAGTTGTCGTGCATGACCTTGGCGATCTTCTCGGCGCCGACGACGAAGTCCGCGTCCGTGCCGGTCCCCCACTCGGCGTCGTACGGTTCGTTCTTGAGGTCGAGACCAATGACGTTCCAGTACTTGGGGCCGCAGAGCTCCTTCGAGACGATGCCGACTGCCTTAAGGAAGTCGTCCTGCGAGACGCCCAGGTTCTCGTCGAACCAGTTGCCGCCCGACTTGGCGTTCGTGAGCGTGTGCATACTGATAAGCACCCCAATCTTGCGGTACTCGAGCGACTGCACGATCGACTGCAGCGTGGATGTGAAATTCATGATGTTGATCGCGCGGTTGCTCTGCTTATTGATTACACCCTCGGCCGGCGGGTTGTTCTTCAGCACATTCTCCACCGAGATCGGCAGCCGGATCGCATTAAACTTGTTGCGCGACAGGAAAGACGCGATCTCGTACTGTTAGAAAAACACGAAGGAAGTGAGCACAATACACATGTGGACGCTCACTCATGAAGAGAAAAAAAGTGAAAACGTAGCCATGACTTCGTACCGCAGTGGTGCCGTTCTCCTGGTTCTCCCAGAGCCCGAACGGGACTGCGAGCGACGTCTCCATGCCAAACCAGTTCACCCCCTTGATCGTGAACGGCACCTCCGTGCCATTCGCCGCCACCGCCAACAGCTGGCCGTTCTTGGTGATATAGTTGGGCTGCTCACACGACGCGGTCGTGTATGTCTTTGGGTTGCCGACCTGCCCGTCGTCCGAGACAATGTCCTCACCATTCGTCTTGCCGTCCTTGATCGCGCGCTTGCCCTGAGACGTGAGCTCATACGTCTTGCCGCGCGCCACGGTCGCGTCGTACGTCTTCTGGGCTTCCATCGTGATCAGCATGATGGCGCCGGCGATCATCAGCAGGAACAGCAGAATGCCCGGCCATCTCTACACAAACAGAAGAAGCATACAGGTCGTTAGCGCAAGTGAAGACAGACTCATAAGCAACACATCATTGTCATCATCATAAAGCGCCTTTTTTGTATACGCACTCGGTACTGGCCCTTGTAGTCGGATGTGGTCTCGCCCGAATCGCCCTCTTTCTTGATCACGAGGCGCATGTTGTGCTGCGCCTCCTTGGGCATCGGCGGGTCATCGTTGTTCGAGTACATAGTGCCGAAGGCGGGTTCGGAACTACGTGCGGGGCCGAGCGTCGAGAGCACGGAGATCCGCCAGGCGCTGTCGTCGCGGGGCTGCTGCTGGTCGTGTGACGCCGCCAGCGGCCGCACGGGCTCCGAGTTACGCAGCGCCTGCGACAGCGTAACCTGCGAGGAGTCCATTCTTTGTCGCTCACTCTCTGTCTGAATCTGTGAGAGGGAGAGAGAGGATCAGAGGCGAGGAAAATCGGCCAAATTTGTCTGTGCGCACAGGCTCTTCTTCTGCTTCCAGTTGGCTCCTGATCCCTTGTCTCTTGCTCTCTTGTTCTCTTGCTCTCTTGGTCGCTCGCTCGCTCGCTCGCTCGTCGCCTTCTTCTCGTCTGCGTCTGGATGCCGATCAATTGAAAGACACCGAGTGTGAGCTCGTCGCGTCGGCTCTATTGACGAATGGACCAATTCAATTCAGCTTCTTCACTGTACAGTATCAGCCCGACGCTCTCTGGTGGGGATGATACTGTTCTGGCAGCGTCAGCAGGCGGGCGGGCAATGGCAAGTCACTTGCAAGATGAGATTTCCAGATGGTGGTGGTGGGCGGACTGGCCTTTTCGCGATGGAGCCACAGCTCGAGGTGAGGATGTTGCCTTTTGCTGCAACGGGAAATGCGGGCGGTTCAAGACGGAAATGTGCCCATATTCTCTATCTCTCCACGTGTGGCCGTACGTGGCCATCGCCTGTTGAGCCGCGCGGGCAACTGGTCGCGCTTCGGTTTCCATTTCCAAGTTCTTTCGTTCTATGTATTTCCGCAGTTAAAATCATCAGATTCATCGAATGTGTTCACTTCACATGTGAACGGCTCGGAATTTTTTTCACAGAAATACCTTGCTTCTAGCCGACAAATCTTGAGGATTCTGGTTCACAAGGATAGTCAACTTTGAGAGAGCACAAGGTCATCAATGATAAAAGGATGTCAGTGGCAGTTTTTGAAAACACTTGACTTTGTAATTTCAATGGATGTAAGGATATGAAATTGTCGGTAAATCAGGCAAGTGTGATTTGGCTCTTCTTTCCCTGAGAGCGTTTAGGGGTGATAATGATTCTGAGCCTTGCGACAAGACGACAAGCCAGATTTGCCCGTTTCAGCAGTCAGTATCCTTGCTTTAAATTATCTCTTATTGTATAACTCCTTGAAGAACCAATTTTAGGACGTTTTCGTATTGAAATGGAGAATTAAAAGCCTCTTCACACCCTCTATTGACAATATATGTGTTATGAAGGGAATATAAACCACCAAAGTCTGTGAGTGCCTTACTTGTTCGCTCGTTTGCTTGGTTGCTCAATCGCTTCGATACGACCAAGCGACCGAAGTGTCTTGTGTGAAACCTGCGCCATACGTCGCAATATTTTGCTGTTCAGCTCAATGGAATGGCGAGTACATGCGTCAACCAAGCAGGTCTGGCTGTGGCCTATGATCCAGGCGCTGTACAGAACTGTTATAGGCTTTACATACGGATATGCGAGCCCCTTATCCTCACTGGAGCTCTGTGGCTTCTCTGCGTGTGCCAGATAATAAACCACTTGAAAAATCACCACTGAGATCTCTTCTGCGTTGTGTGTGTGAGTCGCGAAAAAGATCGCATCCAAGGCGGCCAATTCACGCAAATCATCCTCACGAAACATCAACGCGCGCACCACGTGCTTGTGGGGTGGCGTGCACTCCACGGTCGCTGCGACCCTCTTTGTGTCTTTGTCACCGGCCACTTGCTCATTTGCAATTATTCATTCGCAATCCCAAATCATCCAGCACCTTCGACCACCAGCCATAGCCACAACGCCACAAATCCAGGCAAATCCAGGAGCCACAAAGAACAAGCGAGCAAAGCAAGGGAACAAGATACAGGCGCAGTGTGTTGTTCGTATTTATTTTCAATGAGACAGCAACCAAAATGACAGCGAAGGAAGAGCAGGAAGCACAGCTCTACGTGGAGTCCTGTCTTCTCAGCCGGCTGCCTGGGGCAAAAGTGGCTCTGAATCGTGTGAATGACCCAGCAGCAAACTCCATTCATTTTGGCGGCGCCATCGGTTGGTCAAATGCACATAATAATCAGCAGAGAAAGCGGTGACGAAGACGATTGAAGACGTACAGCTTCCACACTCTCTCTACGTCTGGACCTCTGGGAAGCACGGGAACGGCTTCAGATCCGGTAGCTGGTCCATCTTCGCCATGCCTTCCAAGAACACCTTGTTCGGCGTCAGCCAGTCGTCCGTGAGCAGCCCTTCCGTGAAGTGGCCGTACGTGTCCGCCGGGTTGTACTGGTACGCACTCTCGGGGTTCAGCGACCACATGTACCCGCCCGCGAGCTCCATGTCCAGCATCGACTCGATCGTGAAATCCGTCGTGCGCTTCGTCGTCAGCTTCGGGTGCACGTCCTTGCCATAGAGACCGGCAAACTCGCCCAGCACCACGGCGTGCTTCTTCTTCATGGACAAGTACCCAAACATGTCTTCGAACGTGGCTTCGACGTTGTCCTTCAGCTGCGCGTCATCGAGCTCGACGTAGTCCATCAGCGCACCCTTCGCGTTGACAGTGCCACCGCCGTACAGGTACGACGCAGGGTTCACGCCCGTGTTGTAGTAGTGCGGCGCGTACACGACCTTGTCCGCGACCGTGAGGTCAACCGGGTCCGTGTCCGCATCCTGAAGACCACCGCCCCACCAGTCAAAGTAGGTCTTCTTCGTGCCATTAGATGTGAGCGAGTGCTGCTTGTTGATGCCTTCGACGAACGCCATCCAGTTCTTGCAGCCTTCCAGCATGCGGTTGCCGATCAGCGTCGCGCCGACTTGCCAGTCCGGCTTCGCGCCGCCCCACGAACACTCGTGCGGTTCGTTCTTCAGGTCGAGACCCAAGATGTTCCAGTACTCCGACGTGCAGAGAGCGCTCGTGAGCATGTCGACCGCTTTCAGGAAGTCGTCTTCCGTGACGCCCAGCTTCTCACTGTACCACGCACCGCCCGACTCCTTCGTGTCCAGCGTGTGCAGACTGATCATGACCGTCACGTGACGGTACGCGAGCGCTTTGACAAGACTCTGGATCGTCGAGATGTACGACGTGATGTTCATCGCGCGGTTCGTGTTCATGTTGATTAGGCTCTTGTCCGGCGGCGAGTTCTTCAGGATACTCTTGATGCACACTGGAAGACGCACGCTGTTGAATTTGTTGCGCGCCAGGAACGACGAGATCTCGTACTGCAGTGATGACAGACAAGGAAAGAAGCAACATGGTGATGAACATCAATATATCCAGGAAACCAAGCACCGACCAACACAAAGAAGGGAAGCAATAGCAAACAACAACTCACCGCCGAGGTACCATTCTCCTGGTTTTCCCACAAGCCGAACGGGATCGACAAGCCACTGCACATGAACAAGATCAAGGTGAAACAAACAAATGAGAAAGCCAGTCAATGATGGTGCCGGTAAACACACACCAGAAACCAAGCTCCAGTATCACACGTACGTTTCCATGCCGAACCAGTTCACGCCCTTGACCGCGACCGTGACTTCGGTGCCGTTCTTGGACTGCGCGATGATCTTGCCGTTCTTGCTGACGTAGTTTGGGAGCTCGCAGCCCATGCTCGGGTACGTCTTCGGGTTGCCGACCTGGCCGTCGTCCGAGATGATGTCGACCGTGTTGTTCAGGCCGTCCTTGATGCGGCGCTTGTTCGTCGTCGCGTTCTCAAAGCGCTCCTGGTTCTTGATCGCTGTGTCGTTTGTGTTGATCGCGCCGAGCGTGATCAGCGCGATCGCCGCTCCGACAAGCGCGAGGAACAGCACGATACCAGGCCATCGCTGGATGCCGTCAAACAAACACAAACATGTCAGTCTTTCGCACCTTCACAGCGTCTTTCTATCTCTAGCAGTCAACACACAGATAAACATACCCGGTACCGGCCCTTGTAGTCGCGTGCGCGTTCCGCGGGTAATCCCGGCTCGGGCTCGTACGCCATGAGTTTCATCTCGGTGGCGCGCATGCCCATGGTCGAGTTTAGCGTGCCGTTTCCAGCGAACGAGTCGGTCATGCGCGGGCCGCGCGAGTCGTAGAACGAGTCCGAGGCGTCAAGCGCGCCGGTCGTGACGATCGTGTTGCGGAACTTGCCCGAGTTGCTGTTCACGCCGTTGTTCATGCTGTTGGACATGCTGTTGCTGCTGCTGTTGCTCATCGAGTTGCTGGTGCTGTTCTCGTACGTGGGGCCGCCGCTGCGCACAGGCTGGTACTCCGCCATGACTGGTCTCCAAGCTTTTCTTCTATGGGCCTGCGTGCTGGTGGGCGTTATGTGTGACCTATGGAAAGACGGCCTGTGGGGTCTGTCTAATGGAGCTCTTGGGAAGAGGGCGCTTTTGATTCGGCCTTTTCGCGAATAACCACCGCTGATGGCGTTTCCCTTTTGGCAAATAGCTCAAAAAGTGAACTGGATCGAATTGAAATTTTGCAGTTTTAGGGGAGAGGGGGGATTGGGATGAAGGGATGTCGTACTGTATTGTGGGTGCGGATGTGTCACGGTCTCGGCTTGGTGCCAGAAAACCTTTTTAAGATGAGCAATTGGTGTGATCAGATAGTGAGTGAAGACATATGCTTGCTTTTTATAGTAGGTGAGTGTAATCAAACCTATTCTGAGAGTTGACGCTGGAAAATCGAAAACCGAAGTGCACAGGTGGATTGAAGGAGGAGACTTGTAAATTATATCAGCAGTTACTCTGACAGAACGCGTTTCTTATGCAATGTATACGAAAACACATACAAAATAATACAAAGGTGAAGTAAAAGTAGTGGCCGAAACAAAACAGATTTCTTCCTGAGAATATAAAATCGCGGGATAGGGCTCTTTGCACCTTTGACAGGCAATAGCAAAAATGGTCATCAAACTGTTTCTCTCTCAAAAATATTATCTCTGTTGTCCGCGATTTTCCAATAGTTACAAGCACATTCCAGATCTTGTGCAATGTGTGGGATGGATGTGAGCAACTCGCCATCCACAAAACCTGGCCGTTTAGCGTCGCGAGGTGGAGCAGTCTTGCAGTCGAGACGATTGATGCGCTGCTCTGGGAAGCAAAAACTAAGCACCAGAAGTACAGTACTCGGCAAAGGAGACGGGTCTTCTGGATTAATCCTGCTGATTTGCATTTTTGAGTTTCTGAAAAAGGTTCCGAAAATGATAGCAAAAAAATCATTTTTTTATACAAGTTTTGCTCAGCTGCTCACTTCAGGACTTTCTGATCATTTTGATCACCATTTTGATCTTCAAAATGGCATGGTTTGAACGAAATGTATGGGAGAAACGAAAAACCGCCGCAGCAAATGTTATCACACGATAATAATCCCACAGACACATGTCTGTGTCCATTTGCCATTTGTCATCATCACTTCTCACTTTTGGGTGAAACATTATCCGTAAAAGACAGGCTGGTGACAATCAAACGACAACAACGAAGATTGACTAGATGAGGGTACATTTACCATCTTATTTGTTTCCTCTTGTATTTTGGTCTTACATTGGCAATGTACTTCCTCTGTTCCGAAAAGAAATGTGCAGTTTGGTTTTATGTGGCACACATAATCGAGGTGAAACTGCACGATTGGCTGAG
>JALBZB010000855.1:0-16904 GCA_038050625.1 Pythium sp. MPC-2022a | reverse complement strand
GCAGCGTGGGATGCAGTCACGTCGCAACAGCTGGATACACTTGTCCAATCGATGCGCCATCGTTGTGTCAAGGCACTGCAGCTGCAAGGAGGATATATTTCGTATTAGAACGCCATTTGGAGTCTCCGTATGCGTCTAATACCATTCTTTCATCGCATTGAAATTCATGTTCACGAAATGTGTCGCCTCCCAAAATTTGATTTGTTACTATAAATGTGCCCACAAATCGATTTATCGAGTCGGATTTGAGCAGCTGTAATGATCTCGCGATTGGCTACAATTCTGTCTTTACCTCGTCAGAAAAGACGAAAAATTGATTCCGATTGGAGAAGAATCGGCCTTGTTCACGGACCATTGTCGCGGACTGTACACGTTTAGAAGGTTACTTAAAGTTTTCGTCTGAAAATTACAATTTTCACAAAAGAATCAGCCAATGCTATCGTGTTCTTCATTTGCAATTGATAGGACCAATCACGAATCGTAAAACTCCGAAATGTAAGGGGCAATTTGCCCCCTTTTGCAGATTATTAACTGTAAAATCGTCACCTGAACCTAATTTTATCCATCACCCTGTAAGAAGGACAATCACCGCGTTGAGGCGAGTACAGAGAAATATCATAAGGGGTACTTCGACCCCCTTTGTTTCCTAAACTATCGAAAAATAATAGCAAATACAACGATATTGTAAAAATAGGACCCCAAAAGGGTTAATCGAAGTCTTGCGTCCAGACAGTTAGGATCTGTCCAGAAATTGGGACTTGAAGCAGAGAATTTTTTTTGCTTCACTTTGACAGGCAGTCTCTGAGTCAATCATACCAACTTTTGGAGGTCGCCAAGATAAAAATCCGGATCTTGCTGTAATGTACCAAATTGCAGGTCATCGTAAAGAAGTTCATTTTAAACGACTATATTCAGCGCTAACGAACTAAGTTGGGCTCATACTTGATGAGGAATAGACCAATAAAAATACGATATCGGGGCTTTCATGCTCGTATAATGCTCCATGAGCATCGTTTTTGGTGGAAAACAAATGGGCCAGGAGAGAGTTGCATGTTCAGTCTGGTACCATAGGAAAACTGGCCAATTAGCAACGCGCATGGCGACAGAAAGCATGGACGGTACTACTCTTCACCCAACACCCTCGACCTGTTGGGCGGATGCGTTGAAATCCAATACAAATTGCATGGGATAAAGTGATGCACAAGTGAGCATTGAATGGCAAGTTTGTGCGCATGCGTCTCAATGAAGCCTGCGTATATGATAGCTAGCAAAGCGTCAAATTGGGTTTTCTTTGAACGTATTGTGTATTGGTGCATTGGTTCCCGTTCCAAATCAAAACTGGATTTAATATTTTTTGGAGGACCCACACAAATCGGTCTTTTTGGTCGGTTGCATTGGAGACTGCTTGTTAATAACTCCACATCGTTATTCTCCAGCACAGAAAGAAATGCTCCACCTCCCAAAAAATGGGATATTATTGTGCTCCCTACGGTATTTGAAACAAGAATTAAGGATTTTTGCCACTGTCGAAATTATTTTCAACATCTGATTCAGACTATCCAAATGACCGTCCTCCTCAGATTTCCTCAAATGATTGCCCTGCTCAGATGATCATCCTGCTTTTGAAGGTAAGATGACAAATGAAATGGTGGACATTCCTGGAATTTGATGCATCTACATGATGGAATATGCTCGATTATTGCAATCTCTGCAGCCCTTTAGCTGTTGATCGAAGATACAGGAGCAGAATGCCATGCACCAGCAAGACTGGTTAATATTGCTGCAGTTCTCGTTATCCCTTCTACCCGGCGGACCGACAGTATTCGACGCTTTTTGGACGCGAAACGGCGCGACCTTTGGCTGATAACAACGTTCTCCTAGTTGTACCAGAACGCCAAAGAGATCGATCGATAGATAGACACTGTCATTGTCAACTACTTTGATGCGGATATTGCAGCGACGCTAAACACTCAACCAACCATGAACGTCGATGAGGAGCTCAAGTACTCGTACTCGTCCAAACCGCGCGCAGTGCAGACCAGTCGATCCAAATCGGCAGGGTACGGAAGCAGCTCAATACGAATGGCGGTCGTTATGATACGCGTCGAACTGATCCCTGCTGTTGGTTGGGTTACTGTGTAGGAAGCTCCTGCCACCGAACATCATGCACGACCCGCGCGTAGTGCGCGGCAGTATGTTCGCTGGGGTACGTATGAGCTCCTCTCACGCTGACACGGGCCGCTATTTATCCCAAGTCGCTGATTATGTGGTTGCTATGGTTTTATTACCTCGTGTGGATATGTGTGCATGTTGTAGCATGCTACCCAGCCATTCCCTGGACGCCGCAGCAGTGACGACCGAGAGCGAGCCAAGAAGCGTCGAGGCAGTGGTAGCAGCAACAACAGCAGTTCGTCAGGGAAACACAAGGCCAAGAGCATCTACGAGGCGCAGAAAGTCGCTTCCTACACATGTATGAGGCTACATGCGTGTATTTGGTCTGAGGTTGTGAAGCTTGGGACCTGTTAGTTGACCCTTGCTTGCCTTGTCTGTGTTCCCATTGTTGTTACAACTGTAGTTACTCCGTTCTCGCTCGAGGCGAACCTCGTGGAGCAGCTCCCCGCCGTACCCGAGCGCGAGTCCTGCAGCCAGACCGACGCGTTCACTGCCCGCGTGAGCTCGAACCAAAAAGGCGTCACTGCGGACGGCAAGTTCCAGCGACCGAAAGTCGGCGTCGACTCGTCCACGCAGGTTCGTGCAAGCCCATGTGTTTTCTCTGTACCATTCTTGCCTGGTCTATTGAGGCTCACAGTGTTGGCTCTCTTCAGATTGAAGATTCGGACAAGCTCTTCAACTTTGACGTGGAAGTGTGTCCCCTGCTCAACGTGCTCGTGAGCAAGACGATCGCGCAGGCGCTCGCCGAGGTCAAGGAGGAGCAGGAGATGCTCAACATCCGCCACGAGCGCGCAACGCTGCTGAGCCTGAAAGACGAGGCCGCGCGCGCCGATCGTGAGCTCGAGGCGAGCGCGAAGGAGGCGTACCGTCTAAGAGAAGAGGTGAAGCGCGCAAACGACCTCAAGCGCCAGCGACGCCACGTGATGACGCAGAAAGTGCTCGCGTGGCAGTTTGCGCACGCGCTGCTGGTGCCGCAGGTGGTCGACGCCACCACGAAAGCACTGGAGAAGAAAGGTGTTTTCTACAACCCGCTGCATCGCGAGCTCTCCCAGTGGCTCTCGGAGGACGTGTTCCAAGGCGCCGATGCAAAAATCCAGCTGCGTCGGCTGTCGGCGCTTCTTCTTGACGGTATGTATGCACGGACATCTTTCGCAGTAGATTGATGATATTGGAGAGTCTTATACCCACTCACTCATGCCTGTGATTTCACTTCATTCCCGGCATTACGTAGACGTGCTCGTGAATAGTATTCGGCGGCAAACCATTCTCTCACAACTATTACATCACGAGAATGAAGCGATGGTGCGTCTGATCCTGCGCGATCCGCTGCCAGGGCTGGTTACTCAACAAGAAGATGGCGAAGCGCAGGGCGATATTGCGATCCAAGTGATTGGACCAATTGCGCTCTCGAGACAAGACAGCTTGGACGTGATAGAGCAGAAAATCCAGGTACGATACCAGTTGTTGACCTTCTCGAGGATGGTTTTGGTGGTCGCTCATGGATGATTTTTGCTTTCTGTTGCTTTGTATGGCAGGCGTGGATAGCCGAGCACGTTGGTGGTGACATTGAGGCTCCTAGCGGTGGCTACCTCTCTGTGCTCAACCTCACTGTAGACAACCTGTAGCTACCAAGCCTGTACACATCCTCTCAAGCAAATCAATTCCAGTAGTATCTCTCTTACCATTCACATTTGGTGTTGGTTTTGCAAATTGGTTTGTTTCTGGTATTATCGTCATCCCGTTCATCTCCCTCCCTCTCTCTCTCTCTAACGTAGTACCCACCTACCTCACTGAGCTTCGTCGGGTGTCTCTTTGTACATCATCCACTCTTTCTGCTCAAGTCGGCCGGACATGAGCTTCAGGATGCGGTCAGGCTCGACGCGGTCCTCAATCTCGTCCTCTTCGTCGCCCTGAAACCGCACGCGGAACGTGCCGTCGTCCTCGTTCTTGAGCACGACCGTGGCTTCGTGGTAGAGCCGAGAGCACTCCTCGCGCACTTTGACAATGTCGCCGTCCTCGATCTCGCTCCAGCACGCAATACGCTGCACCTCAGTGCGCGGGATCTCACGGATGATCTCACTGTTGGACACCTGCACGCTGCAGAGGTCGTTGTGGGCATCCGCCACGACCTGGTAGACAGGAAGACAAGCGCGTTAGTAGTCAGAAAGTGATACATCAGTGACTAGATGACTATGTGTAAGAGGAACATACCCCGATCACGCGCTTGGGGTAGTCTATAATCTGGATCGTCACGACGTCGCCTATCACTATCTGCTCGCAGCATAACGACACAGTAAGATCCTCACGCTCGCATCGAGAGTAGCACATAATAAACCACAGCAAGACGCACCTCGCCCAATGCGCTCGTAGATGCGCCTGCTCCCATTTGCTCAGTTGCCTATAGAATGCGAGACTGCGCTATTGGGATATGCTGAGTCAAGCACACAGCACAATCATCAGATCAGCATTAGACCGACATTCCCTCAACGCAAGCTATCGTCCATTTACACCGAGAGAGGAAGAGACGCACACTTTTCTCGTGGCGCTTCTTGGCTGTGTGTCTGTTTAAATATTTGTACGCGCGTGCTTGCGTATGCAGCTTGTCCTAGTGAGTTCTAACAATGCTAATGCGCCACATGCGTCCTCCTATCTGAGCACTGGAGAGCTCACTCATGCTAAGAATGGCTTCACTCGCTCGCTCGTGAAACGACTGAAGAACTGTACCAGTTCAGACGGTACACTGACTTTGGTCGTGTACTGTGTAATCTCAAGTAAGTACGAACTAATTTGAAAGAGGATCGAAAATGAGGTCGGTTGCACGAATGGGTTCCATCTCTCTTGTATGTCTCTCTCTTTCGAGACAGGTTACATTCGTGCAACCTCCACAAAGAGAAAGAAAGGCGATGGAGAGCGCAATAACTCCGCCCCGATAAAGTACGAAATCGCATTTTTTCCTGCTGTTTTTCCGTTTTGGTCATCCCCGCCCGCATTTCCCACACAACAACATCAGCCACATTGCGAGAAAGAAGCGCCAAGCAGCAAGCCATCCGCAGCAGCAGAAGCGCCTCCGTGATCCCTTTGTGTGTATCACGCGTCCACTTTTATTTCGACTGGAGACTGTCGCAGACTGTCACTGTCCGTGTGTCCGAGGGTGCATCTCTCTTTCTCTCTCTTGTGTGCGCTTACGTGCGTGGAATCGGTTCGAGAGCCTCTCTCTTTTTCAGGACTGTCTGTCGTCAACGTCAGTGAGTGAGAGTGCGCGTGCGCGTGTGTGCGGAATCGATTCACTCGGACTGTATGAGCGTCGTGGTGCAAGTCGCAATGGGCTCGAGCGGCAACGCGGTGCTGGAGAACTACACGATCGGCGACGTGCTGATCTGCAAGGCGCACCGCGGGAAGCTCCAGGAGATCGCGTACCTCGTCGAGAAGCTCCAGGCGGACGTCAACTACTGCAACCAGGTGCGCATGCGTGGTTTAATGCCTTTGCACTTTGTGTGAATGGCAAAGGAGAATAGAGTGCTTACTCTTTGTGTGCGTGTATGTGTTGTTGTCGTTCTGCAGAATGGTGCCTCTGCGCTTCATGGCGCCGCTGCGTCGGGACAGCTCGAGGTTGTGCAGTGGCTGATGAGCCACTCGAACATTGAACGAAGCGTCGCGGATCATGTACGTTTGAGTGGCGCCTTTGCGTGCGCATATGTTCATGTGGGAGATAGCTGACACTCTGTTATCGTTTTGCACACATATAGGACGACCAGACGCCGCTCCACTACGCTGCGTTCTATGGACATCTTGAGGTCGTGCAATTTCTCGTCGAGCACGGCGTGCCTCTCGATGTGCCTGACAAGGTGTGTTTTTGTGTTGTTTGACGCATGGTTCGCATTGTCCTGTTTACTATTACCTGAATGTGTGGGCTGATTTTCTCCGTTTTCTTTGTGCGCAGTATGGACGCTATGCGCATTGCTCAGCTGCGATTAACGGTCACTTGGACGTCGTGGCGTACCTTCTGGAAGAGTGCCCGCATCCGATTGATATCAATGCGATCGATGAGGTATGTGGCATGCTTTTTTTCCCCCTTTATCTGCATTCCTATTTCCCACTGATGGTGATTGTGCTCTTGGTTGTTGCGGCTGATAGTATGGTGGCACGTGTCTTCACTGGGCGGCATCGAAAGGTCGAAAAGAAGTCATCCAGTACCTCTGCATGAAGGGCATCGATGTGCACATCACGAGCTACGTACGTATCACCATGTTTCATGGCTGCGCTGGCCTTTGCTTACCCATGTTCGTTTATTATTCATGAGGCTAACTGTGTTTATCGTGAATTGATTTGCTATACGCAGGACAACAAAACGGCATATCAGGTCGCGAAGGACAAGCATAAGACGCGCTGTGTGCAGTTTCTCAAGAGCTGGTACGAGACGTCGCAGCGGTTCGTCCATGCCGCCGAAGACGGAGACGACGAAGAAGTTGCTCGCATCATCGCGGAGATCAATGGCGCTTATCCTCTCCGTTACATGCGAGACAAGGTACACAAGCCAGTCAGTAATCATGGTTGCTGGTGTGGACTGAGCCATTGGGGGCTGACCATTTATCTCTTGCTTTTGTTTCATCAGAATGGGAAGAATGCGCTGCACTGGGCTGCTGAATCTGGCCATCTGTCGACTTTGAAGCTCCTGTGTGAACACTTTGCTGTCTGGACTGACGCTGACAAGGTGCGATCGATTGGTTGGACTTGAAATGATCAAACTTTTGTTTGTCTTCACTCACAATTTGTTGCTGCTGTGTTGACTTCAGTTCGGTCGCAATGCTCTTCATTGCGCTGCGCTCGGTGGACATCGAGACTGCGCTTTTTGGCTTGTTCGCAAAGCTCGCGATGCCTCGCGGTTCCATTCGTTGACGTTGGTAAGTGTGGAGCTTTTCGCTTTGAATTTGTTTGAGTGATCGGTTTTCAATGGGCTGATTTGCTAACTGGCGATTCCAACGCAGACGAACAAAACTCCATCGCGCTGCGCATTTGAAGCTGGTCACAGCGCGCTCGCGTCGAGACTTCAGGTACTTTATGGTGGTGGAAAGAAGTTTGCGTGCGTACAAATTGGTTCTAATTTCGATGGTTTGAATATTTTTTGTAGGCGTGGGAAGAAGGCAACGATGAGTACTCGAACAATGAGGATGACAACCTCCCGTCATCCGAACCTAGCAGCTACCGCTCAAATGCTGACGACGACGAAAGCCAGTCGGGTTCCACCTCGCGCACAAGAAGTACGTTTTTTGCTTATATTTATGTTGTTGTTGTTGTTTTGTGACACGCATGGAACAGCTAACTTACCTATCTGTTTGCCTGCAGACATCGACACGGTCCACAACTGGCTCAAGACGCTGAAAATGGACGAGTACACTAAGAACTTTGAGCGTGATGGCTTTGACACTTTACGTGGCGTCGCGACGATTGACGAAGACGACCTCATCGACATGCGCGTGAAGAAAGGGCACCGTCGTGTCGTGCTTTCACACATCGAAGAGCTCCGCCACCAGCTCGCTTTGTATGACGAATCGTTGAATTCTGCTGGACAAGAGCCCGATTCGTCGCCGACGCTCAACATGCTGCCAGCGATCACGAAGCAGTCGTCGAACTCCAACTTGGCAGCTTCAAGCGGCCCAGGTGGCGATCCATCCATGCCGCGATTGGAGCGCCGGGGCTCGCTGACTGGGTTATTACAGGACGCCTGAGTTTGCTGAGCGATTGGAACATCAGACGAGAGAGAGGGAGAGGGTGTTGGCTACACGAGAGAAAACAAGAAAACAAAACACTGGACGACATGACAGCAGAGGGAAATCGAAGAAGACGCCTCGCCCGACAGACCAACTGGCTGAGGTGTGTATGTGTGTTTGGCATGGGTTATCATCATAATGTATCTGATCAATGTAGTCAATAGAGAATAGTTTAGCCTGGTCGACCAGATAGGACTTATCTTGTCGACTTGTCAGCGAAAGGGCTGCAGCCAGCCATTGTGCAGTAGGTGTCGGCGAACGTGGTGACGTCACAGCTGAGAAGACAACGAAGAAGAAGAAGAAGAAGAACAGAGACGAGTTTTTGGATAAGCGCAATGAAGGAAGAAGAAATAAAAACAGCGAAAGCACGGATTTGCCCACCCAATGCGATACCAAGCGCAAGTAAGTACACATACCTTCCTCGTCCCTTGAACATGCGCTGGTGCATATCTGCTCGAATGCCCTTGGTGGCCATCTCATGGAGCCAACTACTCCGACAGAGAAGCGGAAACGGAAACAGAGATACAGAGAAATGATCAGCAGCGAACAAACACACAAGACGAGTCGCAATCAGACCGTCCGTACCCAATGCGCTGGGTTTCTGTGAGAGGCATGGGGTATTTCTCACTCGGCTTCTTCGTGATCTCCTTCATCTTGGCAGCTGAGTTCACAAACAGACAAGAAAGAACACAGCATAATAAGACTCAGTTGATCAAGAAATGACAGAATCGACAGAAATTATCGGTCAAGCTTACCGAGCGCCTTGGTCTCATCGTCTTCGTGCACTTTGGCAAAGTCTGCAGGGTGCGTGCGCGTCGGCTTTTGCGTGATTGAACTCACTGAAGCAAGCAGCAGAGAAAGAAGAGTGAAAACGAAAGTGTCAGGGTCACACACTCGCACGCACACACAATGCAATGAACAGTTCTCCCAGACGCAGCAGACAGCAGACGCACAGGTTTTGGGGTTGAGCTGAAATGGCGTCAGCATGCTCTCCATGAGGTACTCGGTCTTGAGCTGCTCGCGCCAGATCTGGTTCTTCGCCACCTCATCGATCTTGGACGCCATTGACTCGCGCTTCTTGTCCGACATGACTGACTAGTATGAAGCGATCTGCTGCTGTTGGCGAATCGATGAAGGTAGTATCTGGTACGTGCTCGTCTGAGAGTTCTGTCTGTGTCTTCTCTCTGATGCGAAGATTGAGAAATGGATTATCATCAACTCAAGTGGCACGCTGCTGACTGAAAGTAGCTCCTGCTTCCGCTTTTTATAGGAATCGGATCAGAATGAAAAGTGAAGAGATATGAGAGAGAGATCACTATTAATAATGGAGTTGCTGCGGAATACTGAGATGCAGTGGATATGCTGCTTGAGAATGAGGAAAAGATATGCGCATTTCGTAGACCATGAGGTACGTATGAGAATGCTACATTTTCTCCATCGCACCCTTGATCGCTTTGATGAACTCGTCGCGCTGCTGCACTTCGTATGAGTTGCGCTTTTCAATCACCTGACCATCTGCCGGCGATTTCCACTTGTAGTACACCGTCACCATCAGCGCGTTTTTCTTGAGGCACGTCATGCGCACCACGTGCGAAAGCGTGTGGCACGATTTCACCAGGTACACGTCGTCCATGTTGCGCTCCGCCTTGAGCACTACGAGATGGTTCTCCGCGATCACCAGGCGCCGAGGAAGCATACTCACGCGTCCAGGTGTACCAGATGCATCTCCGAGTTTCTTCTTCTTGTACCCCGAGAAGAACGGGCTCTCGACGCACGGCAGCATCTGCACGCGACTCACGTGCATGCCCTTCGCGAGTGCATTCACGTGTCCTTTTTCGACGCTGTGGAGTGTGAATGTCACAGTACCAGCTGCGGGACTTCCAGGGTGCGAGTGCGGATCGCCACCATTGCCACCGAAGGATTCATTGCGGGCTGACGACGAAGACGATGTGCGGCTACTGCTGCCACCACCACCAACAAAGTCATCTTCTTCATCATCGTCATCGATCGTGAATACTTCCTCTTCGGATGTTTGAAACGAGGTGTTTCTATCGCCTTGGGTAGTCGCAGCACTGGTGCTTGTCGAACTGGCACCAGAACGAGAACCAGTGCGACTAGCGGCTGCACCAGTACCAGCAGCAGCAGTACTCGGTACTTTCGTTGCTGAGGACGACGCGCCGAAGGGTACGCGAGTCTTCGCGACGGCCGCCTGCTCTGCCTTCTTCAGCAGATCGAGACTCTCCGAGCCCATCGCCGCCAACGAATTGCGAAGTTTGTTGAAATTCGGCAACCCGCCAGTCATCGATGGACGACCAGCTGGTGACGACGTTGGAGCCCCGCTCTTCACTTGCTGGTCGCCACCATTGCTGTTGCTGCTGTTGGTCTTCTTCATGAGCCACTTGGTGCTGTCCTTGAGCGAGTCAGCAGGATTCATGAACGTCTTGCCAGTGGTTTTGAAAGCGCCAGCAAAACCGGAAAAGTACGAGCTCCCAGGATTCGAAGTATGCACATCAAAGAGCAATTTGGCATCGAGTTCGCCATTCGCAGATGAGGGAGACTTCTGAGCACTTGACATGTTCGCAGACGAGTTACCGCGCGAGTTGGAGTTTGTCGAGCTGCGACTGAACGATTCCTGCTTGGACTCGCTCATGGCACTCGCTGCTGGTGATCCAAAAGAAGCAGCCGAACTGGAAGCTGCTCCGCCGTTGTCGCTTGCAGACGTTGACTGAGCCATGCTGCGATGGTGCTGACAGAAATTACACTGCGATGAATTGTGGTCGATCAGGTCGTCCACTGTGAGCTGCGTCGAGTGGAACAGCACACCGTGTGCGACTGCAAACCCTCCGTCCATAACGCTCACGTAGGGGAAGCCCTGCTTGGTGAGGAACAGCAGTGCGCTGTTCACGCGTGTGAGGTTCGTCGCGTACATTTCAAAGAAGTTGTCCTTCAGCTCAAACGGAGACTGCTGAGTCTGAGCGGAGGCTGAAGTTTGCTGCTGCAGTTGCTGTGTTTCCTGGCGTTGCCGGATCTCGTCTGCGATGTGGCCGTATCCGTGACCCATGACGCACATGTGCACTTTGCCTTTCATCGGGTTCAGCGTCGCGAGCACCTGCTCCAGCACCTGGCGATCGGTCACGGCATCGGGGTCAAAATGGAAAGCCGTCGGGATCTGACCGTCACGTTGTTCGTCCATCGACCGGCAGTCAATGATGAAATAGCGGATCTTCTCGTCTGCGACCGGCGTCTGGAAGCTCTGGAAGACCTGAGTGATCACGTCCGACGCTGCGAGGCGCATGGAGATCGCAGCGCTCTCTCCAGCCTCCGAGACATCCTGGAGGAGTTGCTTTGCGTTTTGATTCGGGTTTTCCTTCGTAGTAGACTCAGAACTAGTAGCCGCCGTCTTTGAAGATGAGCCCATGAACAAGAGCTTGGTCGGCATGTCGATCATGGCGCTTGAGAGTTCTTTCACACCAGTCGCGGACGCGGAGATCAGCGACGACATGCCCAGGTTACTGGTCGAGTTCTTCTTGCGAAGCGCCTCCAATGGGTTCGTTGCTGTTGTTGCCGGCTGAGGTGAAGGTGGTGGCGGAGCGTACCCGACTTCGCGAAGCTTGGTGCAAAAGCTCGGAGGCGTCGCATTGATGAGCTTTCGCACTTCCTGCGTGAGTTTGTCTCCAGTGTCCTTGAGCGCTTCGACCAGTGTTTGCCCCATGCAGTGGCGCAGCTGGTCGCCTTCCATGCGCAAGAGCTTTTTTCCAGCGCGGGAGGCAATAAGGTGCACGACGATGAAGCACATGCACGTCGACGTATACTCGCGGGCTGTCAAGCTGCCGTTGTTGCTACCACCTACCAGCAAGCAGCAGTCCCAGACTTTCATGAGGAAGTCAAACTCGTGATAGTTCTCGGATTCAAACATGGACGCGACCCAAGAATCGAGGATCACACCGTTCTGGGAAGACGGGGACTTGCCGCTTTGAGCTTCAGAGGCGCTGAGGTTCCACGTGTGGAAGTGCTGATCGAGGTGAAATGCGATCTCTGGCGCGTGGTACAACAGTAGCCACTTGAGTAGCGGTCGTCTGGCAGTTGCGATCGTACGGGTCGTCAGGCGCTTTGGCAAATGAGGAAGTACGCGGTGGCAGACTGCGAGCAGAGTCTCCACGAGCTCAAGACGCAGTGGATCGTTCCCGCTCGTGGTGATCAACGGAGCGAACGTGAGCGCCATGCCGGACGTGTAATTGTCTATCTGCAGCTTCTTGCAAAGGTAGGTCATCAAGATCTCGGCGTTGTCGATGAAGAGCAAGCGCGCGCCATCTGCAGTGTCTTGTGCCTCGGCAGCTGACGACTGCACCATCTCCAGGTACATTTTGCTCGAGAAGATACTCCCGCAGAGCGACTCGACCTCTTTGCGCAGCAGCGCTTGGTTCGCCAGGTCCAGAGGCGTCGTCTGGAGTGCATACATGGAGATTGACTCCTTCGAATTGGGTCCCTGCATACACGAAGATTTATCGCCTCTACTTTTAGTCAAATTGACTTCGAAAGGATCGTAGCGAACTCAGAAATGTACTCACTTGAGCTACGTGGTGCCACATTGCAAGGCGTGACGCTGCCGGAATGACTCCAGTCTCGCTGTACGCCTTGTACAAAGCTTCAAAGTCTGAACAAACACGATACCCAGCATTGTCTACTTGTCAGTCACCTTCCATTTTGAGATATCCCACAGAGAAAGCAAAATGACTTACCAAGGACAGGCACTCGCTGGAGAGAACTGCTTTGGCTCTTGATCTGCAGAGAAGAATTGCTGCTCTCGCGCGAGTTGGACGCCGCTTTCTTCTTGGCGTTCTCGACGATCTTCTCCAGGAAATCGTCGTCATCGTCATCATCATCCAACAAGATTTGGCTACTGCCAACGCTGTCTTGAGTCACAGCAGTAGTTGCTGGAGCAGTGACGTGAATAGGAAGTGCAGGCGGAGCGATTATAGCGCTCTCTTTGACTTCTTCACTGACGGGAGGAACGGGTGGGTTCTCAGAAGGATCAGGCTCAGCAGTAACAGCACTCCGTGGAGTGTCCAGGCCGATGTCGTCCATTGCTGTTGATTCCGCTTCTAGTGCGCTGTCTGGAGCTGGTGGAGATGCTGAATCGGACGGTGGCGGTTCCGTTCCATCGTCCAGCCAGGACAGGAAATCGTCCTGTTCAGTATTCCCGATCTGCTCCCAAAGAGGCTTTCCTGACGAACTCGTCGTCGATGTAGGTGCTGATGCCATTGTCCCAGCAGACGCTGGCGCCACCGCCATTTCGGAAACGGGGACTGGAGGTGGTGCCAGCTCCTGTCGCTGAGCTACTGCATTGTCAGCGCTAGGTTCAGCCGTTGGCTTGCCCACCTCTTGAGGCTTGTAAGCGCTGGAACTGGTTGTTGCTGTGCTGTTAGCTGAGTCACCAAAGATGCTCGCCTCATCAAAGTCCGAGGGCAGCGTGGCGCTGAACTGCTCGTCCTCCTTGAGGTCGCCAAAGATGTCATCAAAGTCTGACGCCATCACCAACTGGTTCTCTCTGGCTCTGAGTCTTTTGTCTGTCTTCTCGTTTCTTCTGCTGTGGTGGCGGTGACATTCGAGCTTTTTCGCACTCACTCAGGCGGTTGCGCGCCCTCCGTTATTTGTGGGGAGAGTCGCAAGTGCCAGACGAGAAAGTGTGAGAATTCGGAAACCGCTCTGCGATCAAACATTTGGAACACCCGCCGCTTCAGATTGTGTCGCCTGATTCTTGATCTCTGTCAAAAACAATGAGATGTCTTGCCACTAAGATACAAATACATGAATATGCAAGCAAACCTCCAATATGACTGGCGGTGGTGGGCTGTGATCAGTAGGCATGCATTTCATCAGTTCATTTTTTTTAATAAAGGAAACAAATCACGTCGACAGCAGGGGTAGAAAGCAACAGAGAGCGCCGCATACTCACTCACAAGGGGGATAAATCTACAGGTTGATGGTCAGTTGTCGTGTGTGAGGAGGCTGCTCTGGGAGGCTGGCTGGAAAAGTCGGAGGGCGACAGAATCTGTCCGTCCGTTCGTTCAGTCTCTTCTGCACGAGTGTCCGCTTCTCTTCTTCCGCTAAAAGTAAAAACTTGGACACTTGCTCTCACTTTCTTCATCTTGAACCTCCACGAGCCTCTCCAAGAGAATCTCCTTCCTCCTAAGATTCTCAGACAACTTCAGGAAGGTGAACTGGCGGTACGGCGTTCATTGCTGCTGCTGCGAACGACTGGTTGTACGCGTTCACCTCGGCTTGATGCGAATACGCATGCCGGATCGCGATTATCCACATGATGATGAGCATGATCGTCTGGAAAATGTTAGCGGAGACAATGTCATCTTTTGAAGGAGCCTGTGCGCCGTAAGCAAACCGAATGCGCTCGTTCGGGATGTCGGAGTTCGAGATCTGGATCGTGATGTAGATTTGCTCGGCGATCGTCAGAATCGCGAGCCACACCACGCCGCGACAGAAAAACCGAATCGGACGAATGTCAGTGTCGTGCGCGGCTTTGAAGCCAACACCACCAACGTACACGCCGAACGCATGGATCAAAAGCTCCACGACACCGGCGACGGGATCTTGGTGGTAGTACTCTGGGTAATCATACATGCGCTCGCGCTGGTCCTCTCGCTCCGCTGCAGTCTCCGTCCCAGTTCCTCCTTCGTTCTGTTGCTGGCTGCGCAGTTGCTGATCGTTTGCGAGCAGTGCAAACTGACCCATCACTTTCATCGTGTAGATAATCAGCAAGAACGAGCTCCAGAGCTTCACACGGCGCGCGCAGTTGCCGAGGGGAGAATCGAGCATCAGCGGATCCACGCGACGTGCCGAGTCGGAAGGGAAAACCGCCGACGAGACAATGTCGTTCGAAATGTGCACGATCGTCATGCCTGAGCCATCGTCGAGGCGAATGCCATTGCCGCTTGACGCACCGCTCGACGTCGCATCTGCGCTCGCAACCTCCAGGTCGGGCGTCTGGTTCATGCGCACGAACAAGTGAATTGTGTGGCCATCTTCTACTTTGTACTCTGCGAGGCATGACTCGTCCTCCAGCACTCGGCCGCGGTAGATCAGTCGCTGCGCGGAAATGGGCACTTCCGTGCTCTCCAACACTTTCTGCTTCATGAGCGACACGCGCCAGTCGAGACGGCACGGGATGTTGAAGAACTTGCCGTTCAGGTCGAGGATGCGCACTTGGATCGCGTCCGGACCGAGGTCCTCAACCGCAGCTTCCGCACCCGCACTTTCCTCTGGGCTCTCATTTTTCTGCTCCAACGTGCTTTCATCTAATAAGCAACAACATACATACACAATAATAGTGCCTACGGTTAGCAACAGCCCTACAATACGCCATACACACATTTAGACCCATCATAGGTGCAGAACATACCACTGATGGTGATCGCCACGACCTCCTCCTCTTGGTTATCGCCGCTCTCTGATCCCTCCTTCTTCCCGTCTTCATGCGCTTTCCCCTTCTGCATCTGCTGCTCACCACTGCGAACAACCGCAAGAGCAGCATCAGCAGCATCACCACCACGCTGCTCTCTCTCCACCGCCGCCACCGAGTTACTTGACGCACTAGCAGTGGTGGATGAGCTTGCTGGCGGGCTGGTTACGGTCGTCATCGTCGTCGCTGCTGCTGCTGTTGCGCTTGACGGAGCGAGAGGGGACGTCACCGCCTCCTCCGTGCCCAGGCTCTCGCGGTCCTCGTGGTCGTCGTCTGCGCCGTTCGCCGGCAGCGCCTCGTAGCGGCGGCCGCGGCGTCCGCTGTCGCTGTCAGGAGGGGATCCGCCCAAGAAACGACCCATTGCTGCTGCCTTCCTGTGCGTCTTCCGCTTACTCGCTCTCTCTCGCTTCCTCAAGTGACGCGGACAGGATGTGAAGCAAGCGAACTGGGAATATATAGAGTTACTCTTTTGTGTAACCAACACCTTCGTGTCACATTTTCGGCGATTACGCTGTGGTTACTGTTTACTCCACGCTTGATTACCCATTATCGTACCCACGAAGCTAAGTGGATTTAATATTCGTGAATCATGGATGGGTAAATTTGGGTGTTATAATGACCCTCCTTAAAATACGTAACTATCACGTGATTCCAATATTTTGAGCACATTCTCTGTGCAGAAAGTAGAATCGCGAGGCAGATGTGTAGCTTTTAAAGATCACGTATACTGCTATGAGATTCCATTTTTTTTTTAGTAAAAGGCTTCAAATTATTGCAATCGCGTGGCGGTTACGTATTTTAAGGAGGGTCATGGGCTGTAATAAACCTGAAAACCTTATAAATTGAGGTTAAATCATATCTCAGACGACGACAAGTGAGTCACTTTAAGTGACACGTCATTAAACCAAAAGTGAACTGTACAATTATCATTCGTTGAAAATGGGGCCAAATCTTCTTTATTTTGGCGGCATGCAAAAACACAATAAACAGAAATGCCTCTAGTAATGCGTCAATTCTCACATTTTAAAGAGCAAATGGATTTTGTTGCCAGATAAGTAAAATTGCCAAATGTGGCTATCAAAAGGGTTTCATCGAAAATAAATAGGTAGACAAACACTCGTTTGAAGCTTTGAAGGGGCCAATTCTGCGCACCAAATGCTTTTCGAGCGGCGTCAATCGAGAGAAAGCGTGATCTTGAATCCAGTCACGCAAACGAGCGAACAAACGAACAAGTATCATACCAGACGTTGCGTCCGCCACTACCACTGCTGTTGCTCCAGTAGCTACATGTAATGGGCCAACGAGCTGCCATTACATGAAGGTGAATCAGATTACTGCTTCTGTGTGTCACACACCACCTTCGCTGTGTATTGTGGGTGCGGTGATGATACATGGATTATGCTAAAAGATCCCCACATGCATGAGTGATGTAACCGGGCGTTCCCGAGTTACGCAACACAGTGCACAGAGTGAGGAAGCGTGTATTG